>PVIH01006275.1:0-25658 GCA_004025045.1 Sigmodon hispidus | reverse complement strand
GGAATGTGAAGATAGTGTTTACAAGGGTCTTCATGGTATAAATGCATACCATGGCCATGTTGCAAAGTATTGAAGTTCCTGTTTGAGGGTTTGTATAAAGAGATAAATAGCAAAGCATATGCCTAAGCAGGCAGCCTCTGATTAGGAGCTTTCCGTAACATAAATAAGCTGACAGCAGCATCCTGAGTTTTACTGGTTAGATTTTAAAACAGGAAGATCTTCAAAGTAGATGAACTTTTTTGTGAAAGGTGAAACAAAGCATTTCTTTCGGCTGTTGAAATGGCTGAGTCACCAACTTTTCCTCTAGTTCTGAAAGATTTCATGGTAACTGGGCTGCCATTTTATTTTTTTATTCTTTTGAGTGTGTGTGTGTGTGTGTGTGTGTGTGTGTGTGTGTGTGTGTGTGTGTGTCGGACAGAGGACACCTCTGGTGTGCCTTCCATTCCCCAAATTTGAAGGGTCTCTTCTGTTGTTGCCATTACTGATTTTTTTTCCCAGTGTATACACCTGGAAAAACTGGCCCAAAGCTCCCAGGGATTCTCCTGACTGCTCCATCCATCTCATGAGTGTTGAGATTACAGACACACTCTGTAAGACTGGCTTTTACCAGGTTTTGGAGATTCAGACTCAGGCCCTCACGAGTATATGATAAGTGTTTTCATCCACTGAGCCAAATTCCTGGCCTAAATTTTTACAACAATTTATAGATTTCAACAAAGCGCTGAGTACTGAGCTAGAGTTAGAATTCCCAGATATCTGAGACTGGGACCTGAGTCCTTCACTGTCATAATTGACGTCATCTGTTTAATTATCCTCAGGCCTCTGGCAGAAAGAGAATGTTTTCTGTTGCCCATAACACAATACCAAACTTTTCAGAAAGGTTTGTTAGGGCTTATGTTTCTAGGGGTACAAAGTCTAACAGTGTCTTCTGGTGATGGCTGTATTCCTGGATGAATCCAGAGGTGGCACAGAGGCTGATACAGCAGGGGTAAAGATGGCACACAATACACATTTGGACATATACACAGACACACACACACACATATCACATACACACACACACAACACACATGCTACCATAGGTGCATGTGTCTAGTTTCTCTCCCTTCTAAAAAGCCACTATAATTCAATCATTGTGCCTCACTTAAATCACCTTATCAACATAGATAGCTTCTCAAAAACTTTTCTGTACACCCCTCCCTCAGATGCCATCCTGCAGGTGGTTATCATTGGACTGCCCAAACCTGTAGTAAAAGCCATTCTAATGCCTCTCCTTTTATAATTTATAAAACAGACCATATATACACATATAACCATCTTGTTCCTGTACAGAACCCTGACTAATACACATACAAAGATGTTGAGCCAGAGGTTTTGGCTTCAGTGAACCAGATAAAGCCATTTGGGCTTCTCAAGTAATCATGATGGGGTGCTTCTGAAACAACAAACACTTTATAACTTTATTAGTTGAAGTTCTCTAGAGGGACGGAACTAATAGAATAAATGTATCCCTCTCTCTTTCTTCTTTCTGCCCACATATACATATGTAAAGGAGATTTAACTCTTAGGATGTGGTCTACTTAGTCCAACAATGACTGTCTACCAATGGAAGTTTCAATAATAGAGTAGTTGTTCAGTCTTTGAGGCTAGATGTGGTGATTTGAATGAAAATAGTCCCCAAGGGGAGTGGCACTATTGGGAGGTGTGGCCTTGTTGAAGTAGGTGTGGCATTATTGAAGGAAGTGTATCACTGTGGGGGTGGGCTTTGAGGTTTCTTTTGCTTAAGCTTCACTCAGAGTGACACACAGTCCATTTCTTGTTGCCTGTAAGGTGTAGGATTCTCAACTACCTCTCCAGCACCATGTCTGCCAGAATGCTGCCATGTCCCACCATGTTGATAATGGACTGAACCTCTGAACTGTAAGTGAGCCACCTTAATTAAATGTTTTTCCTTATAAGAGTTGCTGTGGTCATGATGTCTCTTCAGAGCAATAGAAATTATAACTGGGACAGAAGTTGGTACCAACGGTGAGGTATTGCTGTAATAGACTTGACCATGTGTTTGTTTGGAGGAATCTGGACTCTGGTACTTTGGGTTAGGAAAGAAGTAGAATGCTTTAAGCACCCATTAGTGAGGGTTACTAGCAGAAACATGAAGACAGTGATTCTAAGAATTAGTTAAACTGTCAGGGAGTGGCTCAAGAGGTTTCAGAGGGGAATAATTTTAGTAGGTTGCCAAGAGACTTTTCTTGTGATTTCTGGTGAAGGATGTGGCTGCTTTTTGTCCTTGTCTGGAAGAGTCTGCCTGAGGCTAAAGTGAAGAGATTTGGATTAATTCTACTGGCAGAGGAAATCTCAAAACAGCTTAGTAGAGACTCTGTTGTATGGTTATTAGTGTAACTCTAATAAAGATTTATAATGAAAAGGAACAAGTTGAGAAAATAAAAATGTAAAAATATGAAATATACAGACTGAGAAAAGGGGCACCAGGAAGCAGAAAAGAACTAAATTCTATATTCAAGGATTAAGAAATGGTAACTTCAGGGAAAGATAAAGATCTCACCCAGGTAAGTTTCCAGCTTGTAAAAGGAACTAAAGGAAAATTTAGAGCTAGATGTGGTGGGGCACACCTTTAATCACAGCACTAGGGAGACAGACACTGGCAGATCTTTGAGTTTGAGGCCAACCTGGTCTACAGATCCAATTTCAGGAAGCCAAGTTTGGACAGTGAAGGTGGAAAACTGGAAGCTGGTGAAGATGTAATTGAACAAGGGGCCGTGCGTGTTCCAGCCCCTGCAAGCAACAGAACATGGCAGCTTTGGCCACATGGTTGTGGCTTTAAAGTTAAGGATAGAAGAAAGGGGTTAATGTAATTTGCTTCCATGACTAAGGAAAGATACTGAGTCTAGGCATGTGGCAAGGGTGTCCCTGAATGGAGACCTAGTAGAATGGCCATTTCATGAAGCTGTGGAGTTAAAGCCTTGGAAACTCCAAGATGTTAGAGATGCCAGAGTCATGGGGTACCTGCTTAGGAGATTTTCTCAAAGGGAATGGAACCATCCCAAGAGAAAGAAGTGTATTCTAGTTAACAAAATCAAACAGAGTTGTAGATCTGAAGAGTGTTTTGACACCAGACATGGAGATGCAATGTTTGGAGTTTTCCCGTCTTTCTTTGACCCAGTATTTTCTTGCAAAGCTCTCTTCCTCACATTTTGAAATGGTAAAGTATATCCTATGCCATTATATAAATATATAGTCTGTTTTTTTTTTAATTTTGATTTTGAGCTAAGATCTCTTTACAGTTAAAAGATTGCATGAATCTCAGAAGAGACTTTGAACTTTGGACTTTAAAATATTATTGAGATTATGGGACTTTTGATGTTGGACCGAATGCAGTTTTGCATTATAATATGGCTACATTATGGTATGGGAACGAGGAAATGGACTGTGGTGGTTTGAAAGAATATGGTCCCTGAAGAGAGTGGCACTAACAGGAGGTATTGCCTTGTTGAAGGAAGTGTGTCACTGTTATGGTGAGTTTTGAGGTCTCTTTTGTTCAAGCTTCACTTAATGTGACACTGAGATCACTGTCTGTTGCCTGTAAGATGCAGAAGTCTCAGCTTCTTCTCCAGCATCATGTCTGCTTGAATGCTGCTATGTCCCATCAGGATGATAATGGACTGAACCTCTAAACTGTAAGTGAGCCACCTCAATCACATGTTTTCTTTTATAAGCATTGCCATGGTGATGGTGTGTCTTCACAGCAATAGAAACCTTAAATAAGTCATTAAACGTCTGTGGTAATATATTTTATATTTAATGAAATTAGTATGGAATATCAGAGAACAGAATCACCCACAATCAAGCCAGGAGGATCAGAGAGTGGTAACTCATGCCTTTAATCCCATAACTCCAGAGACAGAGATCTTTCTGTGTTTCTATGAGTTCAAGGCCTAACTACCAAACAGTAGTAGCTCACACCTTTAATTCTAACTCTAGAATATGATGCAGAGTTGGACCTGGAAGTGAAACAACTGGGTGAATAAGGTATTTAAGGCAGGCATAGGAAGACATTGAGGGATTCTGTTGAAGCACCAAGCCAGGTTGAGGACTCTGGAAGGTAGCTTTTGCCTTGAAAAGTTGGCTGGGTGAGAATTGACTGTGATCTGTTTCCTCTCTCTGATATTCCAGCTTTTCTCCCAATATCTGATTTTGAGTTTTCATTTAATAACAACTAGAATCCATGTTTCAAACATCTCAGCTGGTTTCAGTATATATAAAAATTCTGAAGAAGTCCCTAATGCCAATGAAGTAATGAACTTGCCGTCAGCAAGAGTGAGAGTAAGCAGGGAATTTATCCAGCTTCCTTCTTACATCCGCTTTTCTAGGCTTCCAGCAGAACGTGTGGGCCAGATTAAAGGTGGGTCTTCTCACCTCAACAGATCTGTATTAAAAGTGGGTCTTTCCACTGTGGTGATATATTGTGTATCAAATAAAGCTTGCCTGAAGATCAGAGGACAGAGCCAGCCGGAGTTAGCCACATGGGTCAGGCAGTGCTGGCACACGTTTAATCCTAGCACTTGGGAGGCAGAGACAGAGTGAGGTCAAGATCACTCTGGGCTCCATGAGATTAATCAAGTCCAAAAGAGAAGCAGTCAGGCAGTGGTGGCAGACGTCTTAACCCCAGCACTAGGGAGGTTTAAACAGGAAGTGATATGGCTGGGCAGAGAAAGGAATGGAAGGCAGGAGGAGGCAGGAGTTTGGACCTTCCTTTCATCCCTGCGCTTCCCTGGGGGGCTTCCCTCCCCTTTCAGCTGAAGACTCAGAAGCATTCAGTCTGAGGATTCCTAGAGACGGGATCTTCTCCTTTCAGTTTGAGGATTCAGTCATAGTGAGAAGCTTCTCTAGTGGCTTATTCCTCTGTTTCTCTGATCTTTCAGCTTTACCCCAATACCTGGCTCTGGGTTTTTATTAATACAAGTTAGGATCTAACATCCCACTTCACAAGATTTAATTAAGAAAAATCCCTCATAGGTATACCCAGCCATTCGGGTTAGTTAATTCCAGATATAGTCAAGTTGAAAACCAAAAATAGCCATCACATCCACATTCTAAGGAGGCATGAAATGCAACCACATCCCCTAGTCCCATTTGGAGCACCAAATCAATTGGGAGACAGATTTCCATAGCACCTCAGAGCCAAGAGGGCCAAGTGATAGCTGAAAGTTCAGAAACCTGGTGTTTGGTATCTGGGTAACACTTTGCCTTTGTCAGGAAATGGCTTGGGTTGTTACAGTTCAGAAGGGCACCTCTGGCATCTGGTAGGCCAGTATTCTGGATACTACTTGTCATGTTATCATGCCCAAGACAACTCCATCTAAATAAAGCATTTTCTGAACCCAAATTATCTTTTTCTAAGGTTTAGATATTCTGCAGCAGAAAATGCTGCCCCAGTCAGATAAACTAAAAATCTATCAGTGGTAATGTTGATGTATATGGGGTTAGAGTGGAGGCAATATCAAAAATGTTAGAGTGCAGGTGCATTCTGCAGAACTGGCTGGGATGATCTGTGGGAGGAGAAAATTGAGAGGAACCAAAGTATCATGGTCCCCAAGGCTCAATGGCCAAAGTTTCCTTTGAGTAGAGCAGGCCATCCTGACTTTGGGGCAATGGTTAGTGCTACTGGAGTCTAGATGGCCAGATGGATGCTAACTAACCTAGAGGTCTTGAAGAATTTATGCAAGGAAAAAAGATGTACTATGGCTATTTATTTGTCATAGAATGGGGCTCTCACCCATCCGCAGTATCTAAATACCCTGATTTAATTTTCAGGTTTTTATTCTTTTTTTTTTTTCAGAAAAGTTTCAAGTTAGTGTACAGAGGAGAAAAATGAATTCATGGGTGGAGTTTTTCTTGATAGATCTTGGTAAGATTGTGAAACAAGATAGCAGGATGAAAAAATTGATATTTAGTATAGAAAAGTGAGCATCAAGTTTGTGCCTTTTGGGAGAACAATATAACTATGGAGGAGATGGGTGTGGCTATTTGAAGTAAATATTTGAAGAGCAAAAGCCAGGGCTTCCAGGCTGAGTGGCTCAGCATGGAATATTATGACCCCAGGGACTCATGGCAGTAGACAGTCCCTTAGAGAGAGGGAAGTTGAAAGAGTGTCTGAGGAGGGATCGTAGAACAGCACAAAAGACCCCTGCTAGGAAGAAATGGTTTGATGCCAACCACTTCTCTTATTTTGAAAAGTCCCAGTAAAAGGTAACAATACATGACAGCCTTGTGTCTCATGTGTATGTATGTACATGGTTTTGTGTGTGTGTGTGTGTGTGTGTGTGTGTGTGTGTGTATTTGGAGGGATGGAGTGACAACTATGAGTGAGGTTCATTGGCAAAAAAACATAGCCCACAGAAGTTCAAGTCTTACCACTCCCTTATTCTGTCCACTGCTGTTTTCAGGGAAAATATCAGTCACAGAACATATGTTAGCAAAAGAGTTGGCCACTCAAGCTGTGTTTTATCTTTGGTAGAAATGAAAATGTGTTCTTAGCAAGCTAGATAGTGTTTGGAGACATGTGATTCATAGAACACAGTCAGTGAGGATTGTCAAATGATCGTGATACCTCCTAGCTATTCGGAATGGGCTCTGCCTTGTCATGTCTCTCTGTGAACAAATGTTCCCTACACAGATTTGAGATGCCCTTCTGGACTTTCTTAAGGTATTTTGGGGACACATGCAGCCTGGAGGGGCCAAGGGTCTGGGTTCTAATTCCATTTTGGCCAACTTTCCTGCAGAAGAGAAGGCAAAGATGTGATAAGGTGCATGAGGCGGGTGCTCAGGCTTCTGATGACATCCAGTGATGTCATAGGCTTCTGAAGATAGATAAGCTTCTTGTCATCTTCAGTATCTGCCCTGTAATATGAAGTTTCTGGCCCGGACTAGCTCCATGGTCTGGACCTGCTGCTTAGCCCTCCAACAATGACTAAGACCCTTATATTAACTACATGCTGCTTGACCTATGGCTCAGGCATATTGATAGCTAGCTCTTGCATCTTGATTCAACTGATTTCCATTAATCTGTTCTGCCACATGGCTCATGGCTTACCTATTTCTTTACATCTTGCTTCTTGGGTGGCTGAATCACATCTCCCTTGACTCCACCCTCCTTCCCTTTTATTTATGCTCAGATTTTCCACCTCCTTCTAAAATTTCTTACCATAGGCTCAAATAGTCCCTTTATTAATGAATGATATTCACAGCATTCAGAGAGACATCACATGTCACTTCCCCTTTTCTGTCTAATCAAAAAGGAAAGTTTCAATTTTAATATAGCAAATTACGTATAACAAAACAGCAGCCAAACAAGAATTATAGTTATAATATCTAGTCTATTTGTATTTAGCAAAATTTAAAAAAATATTGTATCATCCATCTTATCCTTGTGAGTCTGAAGTTTTATATCTAATATACCTTTTATAATAACTAAGGAAAACTATACTTATAATTATCTAATCTTCATCTACATCAAAGACCACAGATGGATATTATATTACCTGAGTAAACAGGAAGTGCAAGCAACTTCCAAAATCTAGAAATGACAGAGATGACATCTGTCTGCCTGGACAGTCACCCAAAGTTTCTTTGTAATGTTGGGGCATCCATCTTCAGCCTACAGGTGCAGAGTGTCTGGCATACCTTTCAGTGAAGCAGAAAATTTGAAGGAGTGCTCTGCCCATTCTGGCATAGTTCTGTAGCCATTTATCCTTGTATTATGAAGGATGTCCGGCAGTTTTCTCTGTGAAGCAGGAAACTGAAGGACCATCTTGGCTTGTTCTGCCAAAGTTCAGAGGTCACTTTCCTATGGATCCTGCATGTCCATTTTATACAGCATACTGTCAGACAGTTGAGGCAAGACAATTTCTTGTCCAATGGCTAACTTTGCTACAAAGAAAGTAAATTCCATATGGAGTTTCTTCAATGCCCCTCATTTTCTTGAAGTAGATTTGTGCTGCCAGGAGCAGATCTGTCTCACTGTCCAGAAAATTCTCATTTCTTAAAATATTTCAAATGCCATATTCTGTAGGTCTTTGGAGTGTTTGAAGATTTCCTATCTAATTAAAATATATCTTTGTATAGCTACAAAAACCTAACTAACATGACTATAAGTTTGGTTATCATAGATGACTAGATGACTATTATTCTGCATTTCTTAATTATACATTACAATTACATTACAATTTTAAATGTATTACATAAACATAATATCTTAAACAAGAGTAGAAATACACATAGAGTATAACAAAATTGACCTTAATTTTTTTATCAACAAACTACAATCCATATCAACTTAAAATATTTTGAGGTTAACAGCTGTTTTTTGGATTAGAGTAAATTCAATAATCTATCTTTTTAAATCATTCATATATCATATCCCTATTTTTCCTCAGAAAGAGATTAACTATGACCATTAACCATTTATAATGAAAACAAACATTTATAAAAATATTTTGGGAATTTGGGCATAGATTTCTATTACTACTTCCTGCTGATTGAAGGGTGCTGACAATTTTATTGGGGTCCTGAGGCTGGATCATCTTAGTTAGCAGCCTTGAAGCTGATGTGGTCATCTCTTCCCATCAGAGATTTTTTTAGGGGTCTTCCTTGATCAAACCATATTAGCCTAGAAGCAATCCGCAGGCTCTTATCTTCTGTGGAAAAAAAGCAGAACCTCTTTTTCCAAAGCAACCTATCCTTAGACCCAAATTTCAAAGTCAAGATACCTTTAAAATATATGTGTTTGTTTTACTTAGCAGCCTTTACAATGAAATGTTTTTCTGCAGCTAGACCATTAACAATTAAAAATTAAAAGAAAACACAATAATAAACATAATCCAGACTCTGTGTATTTTTTATCTTTATGTGGCGTATTACATTTTTATTACTCTATCTTTTTAAAAGATTTTTTCTATCCTTTTTATTTTTCTTTCCAGTGTACATATTCTTTTTCATACACATTGTAACCCATTTAGAGGTTTTTTTTTTCCATCTGAATCTGTTTTATTGTGTATCCTTAATCATTTTCCAACCAGAAGAGCTTTTAGAAAGCTAGACTGTAAAGCACTGCTGACTCCACCCCACTAGGCTTTTCAACATGAAGGAGGTACCAGAGCCATGTTTATCTTTCCAGTTCTGGGAAGCAGTATTAAATATTGTGGAGCTATATACTACCCCAACTCTGGGAAATCATAGAGTTTACACTGCTACCAAATAGAGCACCACTGCCGGCTGCTCACAAACTCCATTTAAGTATTTGGCAGCAGGGCCTCTTAAAGACCCACACAGATTTTGCCACTAAGGCTGAGTCAGGAAGCCTCTCTTAAAGGAGCATGCCTTTGTCTTCAGCAAACAGAGCCTTCTCAGAAAATTCTGCAACTAAGAAGCTGTCTTTGACTCTGTTCCCTTTTCGTCTATATAAATCCATCATATGCAGCTTGTTGCTTACATCAAGGCTCTGTGAGACCCCAGGAACTAGTCTTGTTGCAGCTCAAGCGGCACTCCAAACGCCTTCCATTTTGTTGCCCAAGCTACGTCTCTGTACCATGGCTCACTTGAGAGACAGAACTTGGAAGCTGTTTTTGGCTTTGTTTCTGTGCTCTAGAACTCTCTTAAAGCTCTCTCAGGTTATATGTGGGTGTATGTGCCCCACATTGGGTCGCCATTTGTAATAAGATGTTTCTGGCCTGTCCGGCCCATGATCAAGACCTGCAGTCCCACAGAAACACACAGATGCTTATATTAATTACATGCTGCTTGGCTTATGGCTCAAGCATATTGCTAGGTAGATCTTGCATTTTAATTCAACCCATTTCCACTAATCTGTCTTGCCACATGGCCTATGACTTACCTATTTCTTTACATCTTGCTTCTTGGGTGGTTGGATCGAGTCTTTCTTGACTCTGCCCTCTTTCCCTTTATCTATGCTCAGATTTTCTGCCTACTTCTAAGATGCCCTGGCATTGTTCAAGACAGTTCCTTTACTTATCAGTGATATTCACAGTGTAGAGAAAGACATCCCATTTCCCTGTCCCCTGGAAGTGTTGGTTTGTTTGTACTGCAGACATCATGTCTGTCTTGCTTCTGTAGCTCTGGAATGGCTCAGATGCTCAAAACAGCACAATCACTGTTGGAGTGGCTTCTTGCCAAAGGGAAAGAGTTGAAGACAGAAAGGTTTGGCTGTGTCTTAGTCAGTGTTCTGTTGGTGAGAAGAGACACCATGACCACATCAACTCTTATAAAGGAAAAACATTTAATTGGGATGGCTTCCATTTTCAGAGGTTCAGTCCGTTATGATGGTGTGACATGGTGATATGCAGCCAGGCATGGTGCTGGAGCAGGAACTGAGAGTCCTTACATCTTGATCCAAAGGCAACAGGAAGTAATCTGAGACCCCTTGCATGCCTTGAGCATATATGAGATCTCAAAACCTGCCTCCACAGTGACACACTTCCATCACCAAAGCAATGTCATACCTCCTAATAGTGCCATTCCCTTTGGGGTCCATTTTCTTCAAACCACCACAGGCTGAGTCATTATTCTTGCCCAGCTTTATCATCCTCCATTTGTTTGTATTAATGAAATGTTCAGGGCATCCAAAATTCACCTTTCCAAACCCTACCAGGGATATCTAGTTGCAGCCATAGAAACAACCATATCTGCTGCTTTGAGTCTTTGCCTCCTCTATTCCCATATCTACTCAATCCTGACACTAGCAAATCTAAGACTTTACTCTGATCTCTTTCTCTTAGTTTCCCCTGGATCTTCCCCTCCATCTTCGCTGACTTGTCTTTCACTGACTACCTGTCAGTTCAAATGTTGTCTCCTTGAATAGTCTGGATATGGCTCTCCTGCTTCCTGCCAATCTGGAGTAGCTGTGCTCTTCAGGTAGTACCTATGGCTGCCTACACTGGCTTGTTTGACTCCTTATTTGCTTATTGCCTTCCTCCTTCTACAAAACATAAGCTCGCTGAAGGTCAAAGTCACCACCTTCTGCTTTTTGTGCACATCATTGGTTCTTTGTAATCTCAGTTGCTGTGGAGGCTTCGACAAGAGGATTGCAAGGTCAAGGATAGCCTGTGCTAGAATGATTTTATGGCTCACCTTGGTAACTTAGTAGAACCCTGTTTGTATAAAAGGTAATAAAAAATGGGGTGGAGGGATGGCTTGGGAGTTAGAGTATGTATCAGAGGACCCGAGTTCACATCCTAGCAACCACATCAGGTCCCTCACAAGTTTCTGTAACTCCAGGACCAAGGGATCTTACACTCATTTCTGTCTCCCTGCACAGGTACACACACACACACACACACACACACACACACATATTTAATGAATAACATTTTATGTTTGTGGTTGTAGCTCAGTGGTAGAACATTTGCTTTGCTTGTGAAAGGCTCTAGTTTCATTCTCCAGAAGTGCAAATCAAAACACACACACAAAAACCCCAATATCAAATGAAGAACAAGAAAAACAAAGGAAATGTAACCCCTCTGAGATCTCATCTGATGTTGTGTCCCAGCTGGACTCCTGCCACAGTACTGTTGCTGTCACCCCTTTTATATAGGTAAAACCTTATGTAGCAAGATGGGGGTCTATCTCACTCTCTGCTTGCTTCCCCTCTTGTTCCAGGCACACTACCTCTCCTGGAACCTGATAGGCCAAGCATATTCTTCATGGTCAAGAGCTCAGGCTCTGGACTTCACTGAATTCCAAGTCATTGCTAGTTAAAAAAATGTAGATGCCTTGCATGTATACCCATGTTTCCAAAGTCCATAAAGTGAGAGCAATATAATTCTTACTTCCCAGGAGTGAGTTGCACAGAATGGGTTACCTCTTGAAGGAACTTGGAAGTATTGATGCCTGTTCACTTTATATGCATGGTGTCATTTTGGTCAGGGATGCAGGCTTCAGTTGTCACATCTATGCGAAGGAAATAGAGACAATCTTAAGAGTGACTGAGTGCTCTAGTGAGCCTAGAAGGGAACAAGGTGGTTGAGGATCACAGATTGAACTTTAAGCTGCAGCAAACCAAAGGTGCATGAAGACAGAAGAGCTGCTGGGGAGAGGAGGGTGGGAAGCAGAGCAGGACAGTGTTTTGAGAACCAAACAGGAACAGTGTGTAGGATCGAGTACAGCTGTCGAAGATGAGGTAAGAGACGTGAGATGGGAGGAGCTTGCAGGCCCTGGAGATCACACTATGTGTTTGTGATTTTTATCCTTTATTTTACTCATTTTTGACTATTTAAAGACATGGCTCCTTGCAGTGATGTAACATGTCTTCTTCCTAAAATTCACATCCACCCCAAACCTCAGAATGTGGCTTTATGTGGGATTAGAATCTTGTCAGATGTAATTAAGGTAAGGATGCTGTTGAGATCATGCTAAAGTAGGATAGAACTTAAATCCAATGGCTGGGTCTTCATTAAAGACAGACAAAGGACCATAGAAACACAAGGAGGATGGTCAAAGGTGGAGGCAGAGGTTGGAATGTCAGCTACAACCAGGAGCTGAAAGAGTCAAGAAAGATTCTCCGGAGTGCGTATGACCTTGCTGGCACCGTCATTTCACACTTGTACAACTTCAGGAAAACACAGATCTGCTGTTAAAGCCACCACCCTTATGGTGACTTGTTGTGGCTACTTTAGGAAAATAATACATATAACCTTAGCCAATTCAATGTCATCTATGGATCCTGACTTCATATTAAGACATATGCATAGAAATAATTTTGCTTTCAATTTAAAGGAGAACATGAACTTTTTCCAAGGGTCCCAAGGTTAAGATTTTTTTTCCTCCTGTGGAAAATAGGATGTATTTAAGCAGTCCCAATCATTTAGCTGACCCAGTTGTGCCTACATTTCAGAACAGTGATTATGAAAGGAATGTAGAGATGAATAGGAATTGAGAGAGTTTCTAAATACAAAGAAAAGAATTAGCATGCAATCACCTCCCTTTCATACCTTTGTAAAATGCTGCATTGTTTTATTCTGGAAACATTTAAATACAAAAGAAAATTAATAAGGTTGCTTATCATGAGTTCCAGACAGGAGTCTTAATAAGATAGAAAGGAATATTGATTTTTGTTCCTACAGTGTACTCTCAAATGATGGCGTTGCTGGAAAGAGGGAAGGTACCTGCATTGACACACCTTGTCTTGATTCACTGGAGTCAGGCAGAGACTTGAGAGGAGGAGGAGGAGGAGGAGGAGGAGGAGGAGGATGGAAAGGTTGGGCTTGATGCTTTCTAGTACCAAGTTAGGATGCTGATGAACATTCAGGGTGTGGTATAGCAGGTGCTGTGGCCTTCTCCATTGTACTGCCTAGTTTTGTGTGTCAGGCTGACACAAGCTAGAGTCATCAGAGAAGAAGGAGCCTCAGCTGAGAAAACGTCTTCATGAGATCCAGCTGTAAGCCATCTTCTCAATTGGTGATCAGTGTAGGAGGCCCAGTCCATTGTGGTGGTGCAGTATCTGGACTGCTGGTCCTGGGTTCTATAAGAAAGCAGACTGAGCAAGCCATGGGAAGTAAGCCAGTAAGCATGACCTCTGCATCAGCTCCTGCCTTTGGGATTCTGCCCACTTTGAGTTCCTGTCCCAACTTCTTTCTTTGATGAACAGCAATGCTGAAGTGTAAGACCAATAAACCCTTTCCTCCCAACTTGCCTTTTGGTCATGGCGTTTTGTCACAGTGATAGAAACCTTACCTCAGACTGACTCTCTCTCATACTTTACAATGGAGCTGCTGCATATGGATTGGCAGCATGGTAGGGGTCAGGGAGAGCAGTACTGGTTCTAGATCCACAGGAAGAGAGTGCACAATTCTGCCATTGAATGCTTTTCTTTCAGGTCTCATGTGTTCAAGACTATGATGGTTGGTCTTCATTTTCAATGCGGCATGGATTGGAATCCCCTGAGAGGCATGATTTGATCTGTGGGGAAATTTCTAAAAAGATTAACTGTCCAGGGAAAGTTCACCCTGGGTGTATGGGGTGGTGCCACCTCACAGGCCATGCTATCAGTTGAATAAAGAGTAGAAAGAGGGAATGAACTCAGTCCCAGTGTTCATCTTTCTTGGCTTCCTGTCTGTGGACACATCATGCCCCTGTTGCTGTGTTTCCCACCATGGTGGATTGTATCTTCAGACTGTGAGGGAAAATGAGCTCTTCTCCTGAGTTGCTTTGGTCAGATAGTTAGCCACAGAAATAAGAAAAGTAGCTACCACAAAGACTTAGCTCCTAGTGTCCTGTTAGTGGTCTTTATAGGTAGAACCTTTGGGAAGGTGTCTTAGGGTTTCTATTGCTGTGAAGAGACGTCATGACCACAGTAACTCTTTGGGTAGCTTGTTTACAGGTTTAGTCCAGTACTGTCATGGTGGGAACAACCTTGCAAGCAGACATGGTGCTGGAGCTGAGAGTCCTTATGTCTTAATTCAACAGCAGCAGGAAGTGGTCTGAGGCAGTGAGTGTGGTTTGAGCATATATGAGACCTCAAAGCCTGCCCCCATAGTGATACACTTCCTACTGCAACACAGCTACACCTCCCAATAGGGCCATTCCCTTTGGGGACTATTTTCTTTCTTTCTTTCTTTCTTTTTTTTAAAATTTATTTAAAGTGATTTTATTACTTGTATACACAGGAGAATTTATGCTACCAGAGCAGAGGCTGTGGATGACTCATATTTCCAATTGGGTGGAAGGACCCGCTTAGTCTTATAGTATCGAGCCAGCCGGTGAATTCTGCTCTCTATCAGAATCAGGCGGAGTTTAGCATCCTTGTCCTTTCTGTTTCTCTCAAAATGCTTTCGGACAGCGACTGCTTTCTTAATCAAATGGTAAAGATCCTCGGGGAGATCAGGGGCAAGGCCTTTGGATTTAAGGATTCTCAAGATTTTATTACCAGTCACAAAACGAACCTGTCCCACACCTTGAGAGTCCCTCAGGATCACACCTATCTGGGAGGGAGTCAGGCCTTTCTTGGCCAGTTTGTAGATCTATTCCTTCAGGTCGTCAGATGTCAGCTTCAGCCACGTGGGGACGCTACGGCGGTAGGGCAGCACCGACTGGGACAGGCCCTTCCCGGGAGCGTGCATGCGACCCATGATGGCGGTGGTCTGGCAGCAAAGACTGGAGACAATTTTTTTTCAAACCACCACAGAAGGTATTAGGTCATGCAGGCTCTAATGTCCTCAATGGATTGACATATCCATTGCTTTGTTTATAGAAGTGAGTGCTGTGAGGCATGCTCACTCTGTTTAGCTGTGTCACACACACCTTGTACTAACTTGAGATTCTGCACAGGTTCCCATCAAGCCTTCACAGGGTCCCCATTCAGCAGTAAAGTGTTTGAAAGATGTAGACCCTTGGTCATGGATCTAGAACCATGAACCAAATAAACATTTTGTCATTATACATTTCCCAGCCTGTGATTTTCAGTTATAATAATAGGCATAACAGACCAAGACAGGCTCTTGGCTACTGTCAACACATCTTGGAATGTTATTTTTGTTCCTGGTTACGTGGTGATGGAAAGTCTGCCTTCATAATTTGGGGAAGATGTCCCATGGGAAACTCTCTACAGAACAGCTAGGAGAAGCTTCCTTCTTCAGGATGGAATGTATTTCCGGAAGATCTGTGCTCCTTATCTATCAGCAAATCCCGGAAAGATCTGGAGTAGATTCAGATTCTCTTGGATGAGTGACATATCCAAGGCTTGGGTTCCCAATTAGAGCAAAAAAGGAAGTGATCATTAGGCTCTAATGATAGCAGTGAGGATCTAATGATAGCAGTGTCGTTAGTCAGTGGCCTTTCCCACTCATGCTTCATTTTAGCCACCAGCGTCACCATTGATTCCTAGATGACAGAAGCTGGGGATACCTTGGGGAATGATGACTTAGACATGGATGACAGAGAGATGAAGAAAGAAATGTGTTAAATGGGACTGGACTCAGATGTCACAATGATAAAGCCTTTACCATTTCCTCTTCATTTTGCCTTGCACATTGGCTGTGATACCTGAACTTCAGCAATCAGTTTGTGATCACAAGGACACTGACAGTTTGAGTGATGATCAACCAGAGAGGCAGGAAGGAGAAGGGAGGGGGGGTCTCCTTATCCTTGAGACGCCAATTCATTAGTTTCTTTTGTTATATAAGATAAATAGGTTCCAGCTAGTTTTTATAGATGCCTTCACCACGGGTTCTAAGTGTGAAATGGCACATTCTTAATCAAGTATTTGGAAACAGTGAGACTCAGTCAGCACCAAGGTCTTTCCCGTTCTCTTTTTTTTTCTGGTTTGGTTTCAATTTGGCTTTTCCAATGTCTTTCCCCCAAAAAACTCATTTTTTTCTTTTGAAAACACTTTTGTTATGCAGTTTATTTTATTCACTGACATTGTTTTTGACCAGCTATCACCCACGAGCCAAGCTTCCCTTTCTTAGACCCAGCCTGGAGTTCAGGGGAAAATGTAGCTAAGCAAACCCATCAGTGGCAATTGTGCAGACAATGTTTTGGAGTCATTTGGAACTAAAAGCATGTGGATCTGGAAGTAGATGGACTCCAAGCAGAGAATGTGCCATCTTAGCACTTATGGATTCTTATTTTGGTCACATTAAAAAAAAAATCAAACCTTGGCTGAACAGTTTCCCAGCCTACAGTGAATTTAGAGTGGAATATTGTTGGCAGCTCTACTGAGGCAAGAACATGAGAACAACATGGAAGGGACCCAGAAATGGTGTAAAAATCAAAGCTATGAACACTAGAGAAGCTGTCAGTCACTTTGTGTGACTGCAGACACCTGTACACATGGAACCTTTGAAGGTATCCATACATTAGTCTATTATAGTACTTGACATTAGAACCAGTAGGCTAAAGAGAAGGCTCATCTATGTTCTTGTGGTGTTTGCCCACAGCAGCGGAGTGTTTCAGCTTTTTGAAAAAGTTCCTTAAATTATTTTTTTTAAAATAGTTTTCTTGCAAACTTTAGACTTTAACCTGGACCTTTTTCCTTTAAATATTTGGATGGAGACTTTCTATTGTCACCTAGACACTTCATTCTTTTAGGGATTGTTTCCTGTAGTGGGATTATGTTGTTGCATTGTAAATAATTGTCCCACCTACTGGTTTAATAAAAATGCTGATTGGCTGAAGGTAGACAGGAAGTGTGAGTGGGACTACCAGACTAAGAAAACTCTGGGAACAGGAAGAACAAAGCAGAGATGCCAGAGAGAGCCGGATGAGTTGCCAACAGAAGCAAGAGGAAAGTAGCTGAAATGCTGCTCTAAGAAAAGGTACCGAGCCACATGGCTGAACAGAATAAGAATCATGGATTAGTTTAAGGGTAAAGAGTTAGCAAGCTATATCCCTAGGCCCTAGGCTGATCAGCATAAAATTAATGCAAGTATCTATGTGTCTCTGTGGAACTGTGGGACTGAGGGTCTGTGGGTCTGCAGGCCAGAACCTCAGGGCTAGGTCAGAAAGTATGGGCCAGAAACCTCATACAACAGACTCCCTAAATTCTTCTTGATTCTTATTCCTATGAATGTTTTCTGCTGAACAAAACAGTTAAGCACATGAGAGAAAGGTTTATCAAACTGACTTCACTTCACGTGTAAGAAGTCACGGAATGTAATACACCATTCATGTAATCTTTGAACTCCTAGGATTGTGAGAATTTATGTCATACTTAAAAGAACTCAGCTGGATTCTGGAGATGTAACTGAGTGATGGAGCCCTTGCTTAGCATGTTCAAGGCCCTGGACTTGGTCCCTAACCCTGCAAAGAAGGAGAAAAAATGGAAAGAAGAGTTGACAGTGTGTACAAATGACAGACATTGTCTTTGTGTGTGTAACACCAGGAGCTATTGGAATGCTTTGCTGTAAAGAAATGAGAACCCTTTTAGAGATGTGTATTACTGAGAGTGAGCTGGCTGGGTTCTGATGCCCCAGGCTGGAGTCTGCTGCCATCTGCTAGTTATGGTTTTTCATCACGGGGCTCCAGAATTAGTATTCTTTCAGTGGCAGGAGACATACAGACCCTTGTCTCCTTCTCCTTCACCCCTTCTTTTTCATGACTTTGAAGAGGAGCTGGAGGGCATGGGAGAAGCTGGAGGGGTAGAAATAATGTAAACACAGTACTCATGTATGTTCAATTGTCCCCTCCTCTGCATTGACCTTGAAGATTAATTTTAGAGCACCAGAAAGAAACCACACCCACAGTCTGAACACCTTTCCCTTGTTTCCTCTTTTATTTTTTCCTATGCATTTTGAGTTGATCTTATTTTAAAATAAACTTCAACATTTTTAATTCCCTTTATTATACTCAAGCTAGTTTGTACTTTTTCCCTTATTAGATGGTCTTTCCCCATTCTGTTTAGATCCATGCCTTATTCCCCTTCCCTTCCACGACGTTTTCCTCCTCCAGTCCTCTTTGCTTCCTCTCTTTTATTTAGCTTGGCTTCTTGCTTACCTTATGGTTGTTTGACTGTTATCTACATTCAGAGAGTTTAGTTCCTTTCCATGAAGATTCCTCATCCGTCATTTCAGAGTTAGCTAGCTCCGAATAGCTCAGGTCAGCCATTTCTATGGGTCTCCTCATCATGATTCTGACTCCTTTGCTCATATAATCTCTCCTGCCTCTCTTCCACTGGACCAGGAGCTTGACCCAGCACTTAGCTATGGATCTCTGCATCTGCTTCCATCAGTTTCAGGAAGGTTCTATAATGGCAATAGAGTGGTCATTCATTTGATTATAGGAGAAGGCCAGTTTAGGCACCTTTTCCACAATTGCTTGATGTTCTAGCCAGGGTCATCTTGTGGCTTTTTTTTTTCCCTAACACCAGGTTTCTCTATAACCCCACAATGGCTCCCTCTATTGAGATAGCTATTTCCTTGTTCTTCCTCTCTGTTGCTCCCCCCGCAACCATCACATTCTCTCATGTTCTCTTCCCATCTCCCTTTGATCCCTCCCCTCCTATGATTCCAATTTATTCAGGAGATCTCTCTATTTTTCCTTCCCAGGGGGATTCATGGATCTCTCTCAAGTTTTTCTTGTTACCTAGCTGCTGGGAGGTTGTGGATTATAGCCTGGTTATTCTTTGCTTTATATCTAAATTCACTTATGAGTAAGTACATACCATGTCTATCTTTTTGGGTCTGTGTTACCCCACTCAGGATGATACTATCCAGATCCATCCATTTGCTTGCAAATTTCCAGATGTTTACTGCTGAGTAGTACTCCATTGTGTAAATGTACTACATTTTTTTAATTCATTATTCAGTTGAGGGGCATCTAGATTGTTTCCAGGTTCTGGCTATTATGAATAATGCTGTTATGAACATAGTTGAGCTAATGTCCTTGGAATAAGAATGTGCATCCTTTGGGTATATGCCCAATAGTGGTATTACATTGGGTAATCATTGCGTAGATTGACTTTCAGTTTTCTGAGGAACCACCATACTGTGTTCCAGAATGACTGTACAAGTTTACATTCCCACCAGCAATGGAGAAGTGTTTCCCTTGCTCTACGACCTCTTCAGCATAGGCTGTCATCTGTGTCTTTTATCTGAGCCAATCTGACAGGTATAAGATGCCATCTCAGAGTTGTTTTGATTTGTATTTCTCTGGTGGCTAAAGTTGTTGAGCAATTCTTAAAGTGTCTTCCAGACATTTAGACTTCTTCTGTTGAGAATTCTCTATTTAGCTTTGTATCCCATTTTCCAATTTGGTTCTTAGGTTTTTGACTCCTACTTTCTTGGGTTCTCTATATATTTTAGAGATTAGTCCTCTATCAGATGTAGGGTTGGTGAAGATCTTTTCCTATTCTGTAGGTTGTCATTTTGTCTTGTTGACAGTATCCTTTGTCTTACAGAAGCTCCCCAGTTTCAGAAGGTCCAATTTATCAATTGCTGTTCTTAGTGCTTGTGCTACTGGGAATATATTTAGAAAGTGATTTTCTGTGCCAATGTATTCAAGGGTATTTCCCACATTTTTTTCTATCAGATTCAGTGTAACTGGGTTTATGTTGAAGTCTTTGATCCACTTGGACCTGAATTTTGTGCAGGGTGATAGTTAAGGATCTATTTGCATTCTTCTACATATAAACATCCAATTATGCCAGCACCATTTGTTGAAGATACTATATTTTTTCCACTGTAGTTTTTGGTCTCTTTGTAAAAAATCAGATGTGCATAGATATGTGGATTAATGTCAGGGTTTTCAGTTCAGTTCCATTGATCCACAAGTCTATTTCTATGCCAGTACCAAGCTATTTTTTATTACTGTAGCTCTATATTATAGCTTGAAGTCAGGGATGGTGATGTCTCCCAAAGTTCTATTGTTAAACAGGATTGTTTTGGCAATCCTGGGTTTCTTGTTATTTCATATGAAGTTGAATATTGTCCTTTCAAGGTCTGTAAAGAATTATGTTGGGACTTTGATGAGGATTGCATTGGCTTTTGGTAAGATTGCTATTTTTACTATGTTGATCATACCTATCCAGAGGCATGGGAGGTCTTTTCATTTTCTGATATCTTCTTCAATGACTTAAAGTTCTTATCATATAGGTCTTTTATTTTTTTGGTTAGAGTCACCCCAGGATATTTAATGCTATTTGCAGCTATTGTAAAGAATGATGTTTCCTTGGTTTCTTTTTCAGCCCTTTTATCGTTTGTGTATAGGAGGGCTATTGATTTTTTGTTTTAGTTAATCTTGTACCCTGCTACATCGCTGAAGGTGTTTATCAGCTGTAGGAGTTCCCTGGTAGAATTTTGGAGGTCACTTATGTGTACAATCATGACATCTGCAAATAGAGATAGTTTGACTTCTTCCTTTTCAATTTGTATCTCTCGATTTTCTTTTTGTTGTCTTATTGTTTTAGATAAGACTTTGAGAACTATATTGAATAGATATGGGGAGAGAGGACAGCCGTGTCTTGTTCCTGATTTTAGTGGATTTCTTTAATTTTTCTCCATTTAATCTAATGTTGCCTGATGGTGTGTGTTTATTGTTTCCTTTATTATGTTTAGGTATTTTCCCTTTATCCCTGATTTCTCCAGGATTTTTATCATGAAGGAATGTTGAATTTTGTCAAAGGCTTTTTTCAGCATTTAATAAGATAATCATGTGTTTTTTTTTTCCTTTCAGGCTGTTTATATGATGGATGACAATAACAGCTTTTCATATATTAAATCATCCCTGCATCTCTGACATGAAGCCTAATTGATCATGGTGGATTTTTTGATATATTCTTTTTTAAATTCAGTTTTCCAGTATTTTATTGAGTGTTTTTGCATCAATGTTAATGAGGGAGATTGGTCTGTAATTCTCTTTCTATGTTGTATCTTTGTGTGGCTTGGGTATCAGGGTGACTGTAGCCTCATAAAAAGAGTTTGGCAATGCTTCCTCTGTTTCTATTGTGTGGAACAATTTGAAGAATATTAGTATTAGTTATTCTTTTAAATTCTGGTAGAATTCTGCACTGAAACCACTTGGTTCTGGGCCTTTTTTTTTTTTTTTTTTGGTTGAGTGATTTTTAATAACAGCTTCTATTTCCTTGGGGGTTATAGGTTTATTTAGGTTATTTATCTGATTGTCTTGATTTAATTTAGTAAGTGGTACCTATTCGGGAAGATGTCCATTTCTTTTAGATTTTCCAATTTTGTGGAGTACAGGTTTTTGAAGTATCTCTGGAAATCTCTCGATTTCCTCAGTGTCTGTTGTTATGTTCCCCTTTTCATTTCTGATTTTGTTAATTTGCAAACTCCCTGCCCTTCGGTTAGTTTGGATAAGTGTTTGCCTATCTTGTTAACTTTCTCAAAGTACCAACTCTGATTCATTGATTTTTTTTTTTGTATTTTTCACTTTGTTTCAATTTTATCGATTTCAGCCCTGAGTTTGATTATTTCCTGCCATCTATTCCTTTTAGGTGAGTTTGCTTCTAATTGTTGTAGAGCTTTCAGTTGTGCTGTTAAGTCTCTTATGGATATTTCTCCAAGTTTTTTTTATTAGGCACCCAGTGCTATTAATTTTCCTCTTAGCACTGCTTTCATTATGTCTCATAAGTTTGGGTATGTTGTGAATTCATTTTCATTGAATTCTAGGAAGTCTTTGATTTCTTTATTTATTTCTTTCTTGACCCAGAGGTGGTTTAATTGAGAGATGTTCAGTTTTCTTAAGTTTGTAGGCTTTTTGTGGTTTGTGTTGTTGAACTCTAACATTGTGGTCCATGGTGGTCTGATAAGATACAAGGAGTTATTCCCTCTTTTTTGTATCTATTCATATTTGCCTTATGATGGAGTATGGGGTCTATTTTAAAGAAAGTTCTATGGGGTGCTGAGAAAAATTTATATTCGTTTGTGTTTGGGTGGAATGTTTTATATATATAATCCACTTGAGTCAAACATCTGTTTGATCCTTTATTTCTCTGTTAAGTTTCTGTCTGGTAGGCTATCCATTGCTGAGAATGGGATATTGAAGTCTCCCACTATTAATGTGTTGGATTTGATTTGAGATTTAAGTTTTAGTAATGTGTGTTGGGGGCATAAATGTTCAGGATTGAGACTTTACCTTGATGGATTTTTTTCTGAGATGAATAAGTAATGTCCATCTTGATCTCTTTTGATTAATTCTAGTTTGAAGTCTATCTTGTTAGATATTAGAATAGATACACCAGCTTGTTTAAGTCCACTTGATTGGAAAGTATTTCCCCAATCCTTTACTCTGAGCCAGTGTCTGTCTTTGAAGTTGAAGTGTGTCTTTTGTATGCAACAGGATGAATTCTGTTTTTGTATCTATTGTGTTAGGGGGTATCTTTTTAAGCAGATATTCTCTGGATCCCTGTGCTGTGTGAGTTACTTCTGCTCTGTTATCCCTGGAACTCATGGAGCTACTTATGCCTAGTTTGACTGTGGGTTGATCTCTTGATATTCCAGGTTTTTAAAAATATGTAACATATCACCACATATCCCCTTTTGTGTCAGAAATAAAAAAGAAAGATATAACTAATAAAGAAAACCATATACAGTAGGTACAACAATTATATACAATTTATACAAATATTAATTACATGAGGAATGTTCAGTTCATTAACAATTGGCAAATTCAGTTTCATTATTTATTTTATTTTTGTGAGTCCAAAGGATTGTATCTAATCCACTTTTTATTTAACTTGTATTACTAACTAAAAACTATATTTTGAAGTCTCTTAAACTTATACACTTTAACTTCTAAGTGAGTTTTCTCTTCTAAAACTGTTACTAGAAAACTATAACTATTAACTATCTCATGTTCAAATCCCTCAGAAATCCAAGAAGAAAATAATATTAAGTAAATAGCACAGGCAAGCAAGCAGCTTCCAAAAAAATGTAAGAAATGAAACAGTTGGCTGCCTAGACCATCACCCAAGGTTCTTTTATGTCATTGAAGCATCCACCTTTGGCCTACAGACCTAGCATGTCTGACAGACTTCTCTGGGCAGCAGAATATTCTCAAAGACCTTCCTACCTTGTGTTGGCAAGGTTTGGCAATTCCTTTTTGTGTGTGTCTCCTGCTTGTCTATTTTGAATATCATATTGTCAGCAGTCAAGGCAAGAGTGCTTTCTTGCCCAGTGGCTAACTTTTGTCACAAAGAAGATCAACTCATATGGAGGAGTTTCCTTGATGTCCATAATCTTCTCAGAAGTAGATTGGTGCTGTCAGGAGCAGATGTCGCATTGTCATAAAAATAATAAGAAATTATGTTTTTAAAAAATTTTAAATATTATATTTTATGAATCTCTGAAGTATTTGAAGACAACCTGTTCATCTAAAATATATGTGATCTTGAAAACATATCTAATATGACTATAAGTTTGATTATGTCTAACTACTAACTTGTATTTTTTTATATCCTAATTAGATGGTAATAATAACTTTCATAGACTGACTAGCAATTTGTATTACATTGTTAGATGAACTGTATAATACCTTGAACAAACAGGAATATATGTACAATGACAAAATTAATCTCTATCTTACATCAATATACACAATTTGTACACAGTATACAAAAAATCCAATCCAGTATAAAATATTTGAAGTTAGTAATTGCTTTTTAAAAGTAGATTCAATAATCTACCCTTATATCCTATCCCTAACTCTAACCCTATCTTATCTGTATTTCATTTTTTGTTTCCTTTTTTTAAACAAGAACACTGAATCTAATCTCTCTTGTTTAGCTCTTTTATAACCATAACCAATAACAGTTTTTAACCAGTTACCCTAAACAATGACAGTCATCCATAACCCACTGAAAGATCAAAAACCACCCACCCCACCTCTTAGGAATGTGGGTGCCATGTTCATAAATTTACTTTCTGCTGTCTGGGTGTGACAGCATCTTTAGGGGATCCTGAAGAGAAAAGTTTTGTTAATTGTCAAGTCCTGAAATAAGTAGCTGTATCATTTGTTGTCTAGTTTCTGCGTAACAGGAAAGTGCATGGCTTGTCTTGAGTCTTGGCTAGAGTAGTCTTTGAAGCTGGTTCATCTTAGCTAGCCACTTGAAATTATCCTGAGCAGTTTGTAGTCCAAATCTGATTTTTAGTTGCTATTTGTCAGCCTAGTGGCTTTGTTATGTAGTCCATGTGAAATCATTGTTGTGGAGCTCCATCTTCCCTTTTGGATACTTCAGATTCTCAATTAGGCATTGTCATGGATCACTGCAGAAATCGAATAAGAGACTAAATCCTAACACAATCCTAACACACAGGAAGCTCAAGATAAAATATTTATTTAGCATGGAATTAGTAACAATAGAGTAGTCCCAACTTTTCAGTTATTTTTCTGTCCCATATCTGTCTCATCAAAAGGTGGCTTTTCTGATATGATACAGAGACTGCATTTTTCTCTAACAAGTCTTCTTGGGTTTAGGAAGGAGAGACCCACACTCCACCTCTGAAACCAGCTTTAAATTATAATTAGACTGGGACTTCAACTTTCCTTACAAATAAAAAGATATAATGGTTAAGAAATAAAATTTTACCCTGTAGAACATATTGGTACTAATAGGTCCGATATTCTTTTGCTTGTGAATTTTTCCAGATAGCCTCCCTTTTGTTGTAGATGTCTCGATATCCAAAGTCTTTTAACTTCTTGAAGATGAGTATTTCCAGGTTTCTGTAAAGACAAAGACAAAAAACCTGACCCAATCCTTCGTTTTTTTCTACAACTTAAAGAATTGTAATATGGGTGAATGAGCTATCAGTTCTTATTTTCATGAAGTTTCTCTGGTTCAAGTCGAGTCTTTATTAATTTTGATGGTACCCATAACTTTTCTTCACCTGTGGAAACAAAAGCAAAACCCATTCCCAATGTAGCACATATCCTGGCTTCTATTCTGAGGTCAGTACATCTTTGAAACAGGCAGGCTGATTTAGCTCAGCTGTTTTTTTTTTTTTTTTTTTTTTTTTTTTTTTTTTTTTTTTTTTTTTTTTTTTTTTTTTTTTTTTTTTTTTTTTTTTTTTTTTTTTTTTTTTTTTTTTTTTTTTTTTTTTTTTTTTTTTTTTTTTTTTTTTTTTTTTTTTTTTTTTTTTTTTTTTTTTTTTTTTTTTTTTTTTTTTTTTTTTTTT
>PVIH01006274.1:23929-113067 GCA_004025045.1 Sigmodon hispidus | reverse complement strand
CTGTTTTTTTGATAAATACAAAATAAAGAAGAAAAAAAAAGAAAAAAAAATATGTGAGGTTGGTAAGGTGTATCAATAAGAAAAGGAGCT
The DNA here is from genome assembly GCA_004025045.1 of Sigmodon hispidus. Lineage (NCBI taxonomy): Eukaryota > Metazoa > Chordata > Mammalia > Rodentia > Cricetidae > Sigmodon > Sigmodon hispidus. The sequence goes on along the minus strand of PVIH01006274.1, from coordinate 112,977 downwards.
TGGTGTCAAGCCTGAGATTTGAACCCACATTTAAAGCAAACACACACCACACACACACACACACACACACAGAGAGAGAGAGAGAGAGAGAGAGAGAGAGAGAGAGAGAGAGAGAGAGATTGCTTTTGGGTACTTTTCTCAGATAATTAAACATAAAATCAATATCATTCACTGACCATACTTAAAGCCAATTCTCCCCTGGGAGAAGAAATGGGAAGGATGCTATTAAAAAAAAAAAAACAAATTCTATTTTTTCCACACAGGATGCTTATACCTGGAAGTTCTTGTGTGAGGAATTGCTAACATATCTCTAAGAAAAGGAGTCTGAAGAAGTTCACAGTAAGGATGTGTCCCTTCGTGGCAGTCACACAACATCAGTCTGTTCTATGGCTTCAGACAGTTTTTCCAGGAAGTTATTGACAGGAAGGAAAAGCACATAGGAAGAGATCTAAAAGTGACACATTTACACAGTGATTTCCTTTGGTTTTCTCTAACGCCTGTGGCTGCCTCACACCCACTCATCTAAACACATGTTGAGGCATCATCACCAGTGCTGCATGATGGAAGGCATTCAGACTAAAAGCTTTCATCCACAAACATTTTATCTCTTCAAAAGCTCCAGTTAAGTGCAATTTTGTCTCATTTTCTTAACTCCTACAGTTTTGTAGCTTCGGTTTGATAGTTGGAAAATAAAATGTGTACTGATTTGTAACACTCCCTCTTTTTGGAGAACTCCACCTGCTAGCTCAAGTGTTCCCTTATCTGCCTAGGATGTTGTTTGTGCCTCTGTACAAACTTGTTGGGACTAGATGGAACTGAGTTGTGTGATATAGGCTACCACCAGGGCTTTGAAACTGATGGATATGGGGAAGATAGTATGAAAATATGGTGCAGCAAAGATTTGAACAAATAAGCAACCTATCATTAATGTCTATATTTCTCCAAATTTTAGATCTAATAAATGTCAAAATTATGAAAGCAAAACCAGAAATTGTCTTTCACAGTGCTGGATTGGTGTGGGATGTCTTTCTATGAATTAACATTGGATAAGAAAGAGACTGCTTTGGCCTATGGCAAAGCAGCTCAGAGGCAGGCAGGAATTTCAAAGATAGATAAAGGGGAAGGAGGGTGGAGTCAAGAGAGACTTAATCCAGCTGCCCAAGAAGCAAGATGAAAAGAAGCGCAGGTAAACCGTGAGCCATGTCGCAATACACCGATGAATAACAATGGGTTAAGTTGAAAGAGCTAGCAAGTCATAAGCCTGAGCCATAAGCCCGTCTGAGCGTGTGTGTAATTGATATATGCCTTTGTGTGATTATCTGGGGCTAAGTGACTGTGGGACTGAAGGTCTGGACCTCAGGCTTAAAGAGTCAGAAACTTCTGGTTATACTGGATGGTCATAGTCTTGGAGACACATTTGGGGAAGATTGGCAACGTCCTTGGAAATGACCAGACATGTAGGGAAATACAAATTTCATGACCTTATCAACATGCATTCCAGGATGAGTCAATCTTCTAAGAGAGGATACACCATGTCATGAATAAAAATAAATAAATAAATAAATAAATAAATAAATCATTAGGGGTATTAAAATTGTCTTTGGTAAGAAAGACCTTCATCTTAAAGACTGGTAAAAGGAGAGTCAGTCATGGTGGGGCATGTTTATAATCACACAATACAGGAGAGAGAAAAAGGAAGATCATAAATTTAAGGCTATTTACAAAGTTTAAGGTCAGTTTAGACTCTGTGATACCCCATATTAACAAATGAAAGATTACAAAGTGACCAGGCCTAGAATGTATATAAAACAAAAGGGGAAAAATCACCAACAAATTTGAATAAACAAATGCTGCACGTCCCATTCCTGATAATAAAAGATTTAGTTAGAATGTTTTATTTAGTATTATTTTTAAATTAAAATTTAAAAATTACATTATTTCTCCTTTTGTTCTTTCACTCTCTCCCACTACAGCCTATTTACATTAATTATTCTTATTGGTTATATGCATAACAACAAATACATAATAAATTCTACTGTTTAAGTGGTGTGTGTGTGTGTGTGTGTGTGTGTGTGTGTGTGTGTGTGTGTGAGAGAGAGAGAGAGAGAGAGAGAGAGAGAGAGAAATTTTAAAGTTGATCACTTGGTTTTTTATAAAACTAGTTAAGCAGCTCATCTATGGAAGACTAATTCTTTGTGTCTCAGCATTCATTGTTTTTTCTGGGGTGAAATTTCCTGCTTCTGCAGCAGCCTGTGGGACATTTTCTTAAGCAGTAACTGATGGGAGGGAGGGGTGAGGGGCAGCTTACTGTGATGGTGCCACTTCAAGACTTGTGGTGCCATGACAAGTAGTCTGAGAAGGCCATGGGAGCAATCCAGTAAGCATCATAAATAAAAGAAAGCAGGACACCGGTCCTTCTGCAACAGGAACCTTTAATAACAAATAGCAGGATACTTAAATATAAACAGAAATCTTCAATCATTTGTCATAATGGGGAAGTAGGAGAGAGAAAAGGCCATGCTCATCCATCCTTCTACCACAGGGCAGATACTAGCAGGGAAACCTTGTAATGGAATACCCACAAAACCAGAAAGATGCTTAAGGCAAGGTTTGTCTGCTAACAGTCCTAATTTATTCTTATATAATTTTTTTAGCAGAAGGTTTAAATAATACTAGTTTTTGAGCCTCTTGAACTAGGTAGATACAAATTTATAGTAACTGTAAACTAACAAAGCAAGGGACTGGATGATCACAAATTCAGATCAAAACTGTTGACATTTGAGACACAGTTTTGGGGATAGTTTAATTTTTTGGTTGGCTTTCTAGTCATATTTTCAAATTATTTTTTATTGATCTGTGTGTGTTTCTTTATATGTATGTGTTCGTGTGCGTGTGCGTGTGCGTGTGTGTGTGTGTGTGTGTGTGTGTGTGTGTGTGTGCTCAAGATGGCCAGAAGAGCACATTAGATCTCATGGAGCTAGAGTTACAGATGATTGTAAACTACCTTACCTTCTGCCTTTCTGCTGAAGACCAAACTCAGGTCTTCAGCAAGAGAAGCAGACATTCTTAAAAACTCAGCAATTCTTCAGACCTTGATTGTTTTTTTAAACTATTACACCTCTATTCTTTCTCTAAGGCTAATTTTAACTGTCTTCTCAGGCATATTTTGAAAATTCTTATAGTGATTTGAATGATATGCCAACATAAGTCCTGAGCATTTAAATACTCATTTAAATATTGTTCCCAGCTGGGATCCACATCTGGGGAGGCTTAAAAAATGTGAACTTGCTAGAGGAAGTATCTGATGCCAGGCTTTGAGGTTTCAAAAGCCATTTGCCCTTTCCAGTTTATTCTCTGCTTCCAGTTTACATTTAGAGATGTGATATTTTAGCTGGTCTTTCAATTGCCTGCTGCCTACTCCCTCCGCTTTGCCCTCATGGAATATTACCTCTTTGGAACTATTAGGCAAATAACTTTGAATAACGTTTCATTGGTCATGGAATTTTTTCACAATAATAGGAAAATCAAGATGTTCTGTCAGTATCACCTAGAACTTACAACATCCATGAGTGTCTGTTCTTTTTTGTGCAAATTGGCTTACTCTCAAGCTGATGATCGTTAAGATATGTATAGTAGAATTATGCAAAGAAGCAACATGCTACATTTCTAGAATGTTTTCCATCTCAAAATGCTATAGCATAAAATTATAAGAATTTTCCTTTCCAAATATTTGTATTTGATTCGTAATTTCTTTTATTCACATATAGATATAAGTTCAGAAATGTCAATGGAGACCAACTAACAATCAGACTATTAAATTTGATGAATTTGTCCCATTGACAAAATTAGAAGCAAGGTTCAAATTATAGGCCTTCTGGTGCATATACGCCAACAAGATGTTTGACAACACAATGAAACACAAACTGATAATCTTTCTAACCTCATAAGGGTCAACAAGGTATTTTCTGTCTATCGTCCATCAATTGCAAGCTTCAAACAGAACAACTCAGTTTCTTTATCTTTGAGGTCTTCAATTTGATATATTGTATCTTTTACTTACTTATTTGATTATTACCTGATTTCTTTAGCTAAAATGTAAGATCTATTTCATTCACTCATAAATGCCAGGACTATGGAGGGTATTCACTAGTAAAGGAATCTTCCAGGTCATATTGTTGTCATAATAGATTGTTTGCAGAGTTGTTTGTTTGTTGGCAAGAAGTTAAGTTCAGCAGCATGTTTTTCCAAATATTTTTCCCCTATGAAAGGTTAATCCACAGGTAAAGAATTATTATGAAGGGATGACTGGATCAGTTGTCAATCTGAGTGATCAACTGGCCACTTGGAAGCTGACATTTTTACAACCTCTTTAAAGAGGAGTGGAGAGAACCCTGCTTAGTACAGCCAGGAAAATGCCTAGCATTCCCAGGAATGACAGGGGTGGGTAGATTTGGGGAAATGGTGACAAGGGAGAGCATACTATAGGTAAAGAAGGGACAGTGAGAGGGATGTGTATGAGTACAGTATCTTGTGGAGACTGACTCTATTAAAATATTTATTTTTGTGTTTCTATGTCTATGTGTTTGCACACACACTTTCATGTGCATGTGTGCTCATAAATGTGTGTGCATTCTTCTCCAAACACAGAAAGATAGAAAAGGGTGTCAGGTGGCTTGCTCTAGCATTCTCCATCTATTCCTTTGAGCAGGGTCTTTTTCTGAACCTAGGACACACTTTATAAGCTAGGCAGCAATTCCCTGTGATCTTCCTGTCTCTACCTTGGAGCTGGGGTTGTGGCACTTGGGGGATGCCTGGTTTATTTTGTACCTGCTGTTTATGGTGACATAGCAGATTCTCTTTACTACTGTATCAACTGCTGAGACATCTGTTTTACACCAGAAATTTGACTCTTATATTCTGTTTATCCCTAAATCTTATATACTTTGTCTCACTTATCACAAAAGGAAATTGTGTTATTGCTAGGAGGGTATTTGGCAATGTCTGAGCATCCCCACTTGTCTTAGCAATAATGAAGATCATCCAGTGGTATCTAGTCATTAAAGATCAGGGGTGATGTGTCCAAGTAAACATCATTTAATTCATAGGATAGCTCCCAGAATGAAGTGTCACATAGCTCAGTGTCAACTGAATTGATACTTAAGATACCTTATTATTATTAAAATTTTAAGATAATTTTAAAAGAGGTTTTTATGTAGTCCAGACTGACCTTAAACTCACTGTGTAGTTGAGAATAACTCTAAACTCTGATCTGTGGATCCTCTGCCTCTGCTTCCTAAGTGCTGGGATGATAGGCAAGGACCATTATGTCTAGTATATGAAGAACTGAAAAGGGAGCCCAAGGTTTTCTGCATGGATACCAAGCACTTCAACAACTGAGCTACATCCTCAGCCTGTAATTATCTTTTGGAAAGGTGACTCTGACTCTTGTCCTGAGAACATGGGGAGGCAATAGAAGCAGTAGAGAGGTCAGCTTGGAGGTGTCTGACGCAAACTCAGAAGGCAGAATTGGCTCACTAGAGTGGTAGAAATGATCTTTTCCTCTTCCTTTCTGGAAGTGCTCAGTCATATAAAATAAATAAATAAGCAAATAAATGTGACATACTTTTCTCATGTTAATCTGGCTTTCTTTAAAATGGGAGACAGTCAAGGACCTTCTCAAATAGGTTGTAGATGGGAACAGATGCAGAGATCTACAGCCAAACATTAGGTAGAAAGAGAGTCTAAATGGAATGTCTTCATTACTCTCTGCCCTCAGCTCAGGGAACCCCTTTGGTAGAGAAGGTAAAGAGAGTTAAAGAGCCAGAGGGGATGGAGGATCCCAGGAGACCAAGGCCCTTTGAAGCAACTAAGCAAGGCTTATAAGAGCTCATGGAGATTGAATCAAGCACAGGGCTTACACAGGCCTGCACCTGGTTCTCCTGCACCTGGTTCTCTGCATGTATATTATAGCTTTCAGTTTACTATTCTTATGGAAATTCTGAGTGTGCAGATGAGAGGGTCTCTGATTCTTGGGCCTGCTCTTGGGGATCTTTTCTTTCTGTTAGGTTGTCCAGTATTACTGTGATAGTTTTTTGCTTTATTTTATTATTTTCTATTTTGTCATGTTTCATTGTTGTCTTCTAGGAGCCTGTTCTTTTTAAATGAGAAACAGAAAGAGAATAGATCTGGAAGTGATGGGTGTAATGAAGTTACAGAGACTTAAACAAAGACTATAGGAAGTGCTGGACCAGACCAGCAGTCTACTTCACACCTCAGTAGGACTACAGAATACTTCTGCTGTATGTTTAAACCTTTCTGTTATAACTTGATGCTTAGGGCTGTCAGCCTTTTTTTTTTCCTAAGAATACATTCTTATATTCCAAACAAAAAAGGAGTTGGGGGTGGTGTGTAATCTCCATTTACAGAGCCTCTGCTTCACCTTCTTCTGTACATTTTAAGTGTTTTAAATTATATTTCATTCATTTAGTGTGTATATGTTTGTGTGTGCTTATGTGCATGTTATATCAATGTGTATGTGTATGTATGTGAGAGTGTTCACGTATGTATGTGTTAAGGTTAAAAAATACTTTCAGGAATTAATTTATTCCTTCTACACTGTGGGTCCCAGGGTTCACCTTCAGGTATTCAGACTTGATGGCAGGTAACTACTCCCACTGAGTCATCTAGACAACTAACTTTTGTACACTATTGTCAACTTTCTTCCCATCCTTGTTGACATTCATTCTCTACAAATGATGGAACCTTTGCTCACTCAACAGAGTGCCTAGTCAATTTTTATCTCAAGGACATGTTTGTACTAGTGTGTGTGTGTGTGTGTGTGTGTGTGTGTGTGTGTGCGCGCGCGCGCATGCACATGTGTTTAAAGTGCACACATTAATAACATTAGGTACATGTAGCTGTAACTGTATTTTGAATTTCTATACCATGTTAAATTCTTCATTATATCTGGACTTTTCAAAAATTAATTAGCATTTTAATGTGTTGTATGTGTATGATTTTTTTAAATGTATGGTATAGACCTCTGTTCACATATACAGGTATACATGCATACACACATATACGCACACACACACACACACACACACACACACACCTTTGCACTTGCATATGGAGACCAGGGGAGGACATTAGGTGTCTTGCTTTATTATGTATCATCTAAGTTCTACTGTGACTCAATTTCTCACTGTACCTGAAGTTAGGTTGGCAGTAAACAGAAGCCCTAGTGATCCTCCTATTTCTACCTTCTAAACACCCTGATACTTGTGTTATAGGTGAACATGGCCATGGGAGGCTGTAACAAGATCAAAGGTCAAGTCTTCATGCTTGTATAGCAAACATTCTTCTCCACTGAGTCATTTCTGTAGCCTCCATCTCTAAGCTTCTGAATGCGGTTTCCTCCAGGGATATATTTTGTTCCTGGGATAGTAGCCATGTATCCACAGACTTCAGAGAGCTTTTTATAAGCAGTGATGATAAACTTGGGAGGCCTTGTGCTTATATTTATACTAACAGTTGTCAGCACGTTTACCAGTACTTTTTCATTCAGACACAGATTTCTTGAAGGTAACAAACATCTCTATTAAACTTGAGATTGTATCTCCAGTGTATAACATTGAGTAGGTGCTCTACAAATGTTTGTTGAATGAGTAAATAAAATAATAGATTAATTTGTGTGTTTTGGCTCATTAATCATCCTGAGGGCAATACACCATGAAACTCAATGAACTTATTTTCTTCAGCACCTGGTCCATTTCAAGCACAGAGTGGGAAGTAATAAATAGTCGTTGATTGATGTAATTGAGTTTATGCTGTGAATTACCCTATTTATCTGAATTTCTTCACACATAATATGTGTGCTGAAAATATGCCATGTTCTGAATAATTCCTTGGGGTATCAATTGTGAATGATACCAAATTTAAATTAAATCAGTTTCTTTTGCTGTAGGTTGGGTGATGAAAATGGGAGAGGTTAGAAGACCAGAGAGAAATGATCAGATTAGCGTCTTTGAAACTGTATTCTTCTGATAGTTCTACACAAACATGAATATTAAAGTGTCTGTAAAGGTCAGGCTTTGTAAAAATGCTTCCAGCAAAGTAGAAATGGAACTCCAGCAAACAATGCACTAACTAAATTTGTGAAGCTCAAGGAGATAACCTTTGTGTGCCTCTGACTTTGAGGCAGGTTGATCGCCAATGCATATAAATATTCCTTTCTCTTTCACAAAGGTCACTTGGCTTTTATCTGAAATAGAAACAAACAAAATTTAATCAACCTAAGAAAAAATTCAAAGAGAAGAGCAAGGCTGTAAAATTAATGAGATGGATGATTTTGCCTAACTGGAGAAGTAGATCTGAAGAACCTTTGGGCCAATACAGCCAACAAAGTTATTTATAGATTCTCAAATGCCACACAACTCATGCACCTGCAATATCTTCTACAATTTTAACTGCAAAGAATGGGGATCTTTCCTATGCAATTTGCAACTGTTAAGTCTTTGGTAATGCCCATTACATACTCTCTCTCTCTCTCTCTCTCTCTCTCTCTCTCTCTCTCTCTCTCACACACACACACACACACACACACACTCACTCACACACACATAATTGTACATAGGGTTGGGGAGGGAGTGAACTCTCATGTTTAATTAGAACCACACAGAACCTATACACCTTGATTTGGTTTGGTTTGAACACTCACGTATTAGGTTCTGTCCTTTCCTTTCCGTCTTCCCCTGTGTGTGTGTGTGTGTGTGTCTGTGTGTGTGTATGTGTGTGTGTGTGTGTACATGAATGTGGGGGCTAGAGATCAATTCTCTTCCTAGTGTCTCCACCTTCATTTATGAGACAGAGTCTCCTCTCCCTTTTTGAATCTTGAGCTCACCAATACAGTGGAGCTGTCTCACCAGCAGCTTCTGGGGATTCTCTTGCTTTTATTTTCTCAACACAGGATTATAGGTGTGTATCACAGTATCTGTTTTTTTTATAGAGAGGCTGGGAATATGACTTAGGTGCTCACAGCTTGTGCACCTTCATATTCTTCACCCCTTCATATTCTTTTTTTTAAATATAGTGTTTCACTGTGTGGGACAGTACAGCCTTGGCTTGTATCCTTTGCCTCAGGATGCCCATACTGGCCTCTGTGTTTCTATACCACTACATTAATAGTCTTTCATAGCATATCCCTTCAAATCTTGAACTTGATGCTTTATCATTTCTCTTCTCTTATAGACTATGAATGATGATGAATCATTAAGACATACTAACTTCAATATTGTGTTCCCTCTACCCAAAGTGAATAAAACAGAAGTCGTCCAACATAGTAATGAATCTAGGCTAGAATCAAGGAATCTATATACTAAAGCATGCAATCAATTGATGATATATGCTATCGTGAACATTGATAGGACTTAACACAGCATACTTCCACCATCATCACATTCGTTTCTTTTCTACAGGACAATTTAGAGTGGTTTCAGTGCATGTTTGTTTTTCTCCTCAGATCATCTAGAACTTTTTGTACTATCATTATGGTTAAGATGGTTTACAGGACACCTTTGTGGTTTGTGTTAGTTATTTTCTCATGGCCATGACAGGATACTCAAAACAGCAACTTAAAGAATAAAGATTTGTTTTGGCTCACAGTTTGAAGGTACAGTCTGTCTTTGAAGGGACTGTATAACAGCAGGAGTGAGACATCTGGTTAATGGCATCCACAGTCAGGAAGTAGAGAGGAATAGATGGATACTGATGCTCAGAACCTTTTTTATTCAGTCTAGGACTCCAGCCCATGTAATGGTTGCTGATCAAATTTCTGTTGAGGTTTCTTATCTCAGTCTAGTAATTTTTCACATATTTGCACAGATATTTTCATTTTTATGGTTATTTGAACTTCAATAATATTAACAAGATAAATGATTGTCATTTCCAATAACTCATGTACTTTCTGGGCAGAGTAGAACCATCCATAATACTCAGTAGCTGGAAGTAATTACCATTCATGGGTTGTATAAAACTTTAAATAGGATTCATATAAATTTGTATTACAAACCTGAACTCTCTATTAGTTTCTTTTAATTTCGACACACAGCATAGCCTTTTACCATGTCAGCCATAGAGTGGCATGATATTCATGGGCCTATCACTAACATGGCAGAATACTGTATGTGATTTTATTTTTGAATTCTATTTGTTATAAAATGGCATGCTAGAACAATGGTTCTCAAGATGTGGGTCACAGCACTTTTGGGGGTTGAGTGATCTTTTTAATAGAGGTTGTATATCAGATATCCTGCATATCATATATTTGCATTGTGATTAATAACAGTAGCCAAATAACAGATACAGAGTAGCAATGAAATAATGTTATGGTTGAGGGTCATCACAATATAAGGAACTGTATTAAGGGGTCACAGCTTTAGCAAGGTTGAGATCCACTGCTCTAGAGGTACCATGAAGACTGAGTGAGATATTCCACATTTTGGGCTCATCACTGTAGCTGATACTCAACAGATATAGGTAGAAATTGACTACTGTTAACTAAACCCGGAAACAGAAGCCAAAGGAAGGTTTTAGTGATGTTTGCTTTCATTTTTTGAAGGTTTCAGTACCTCTTCCCCCATACTGATAATATAACACCAAATAACTCTAAAGTTTAAAATTATATATCGTATTAGTTACTTTTCTGCTGTTATGATTAAATATCCTGAAACAACTTAGGGGAAAAAGGCTTTATTTTGGTTCACAATTCTAGAGGGGATACAGCCATAGCCATGAGGCATCATAATAGGGAGGGATGGTGACAGGAGCAGCAACCTGGCTGGTCACACTACATCTTTATTGAGAAAGCAGAGACAGAACAGCCTGTGGGGCCAGATTACAAAATGTCAAAATCCACCCTCTGTGACCGTTTCCTTCAGCAAGGCATCACATCCCAATGGTTTCACAGCCTTTCCAAACAACACCACTAGTGTTCAAACACATGAGCCTCTTCACATTCCAAACACAATATGTAATATGCACATTGTAAATCTGTATCTGTTACTTTATCTGACCCTAAATAGAACTGTTTGAGAGAGTAAGTGCATGAGGCTATAAATATGCCAGGAAATAATATAATATAGAGGGATAAGCCAGTTTGTATAGTATTGCCTTTTTTTTTCTGAGTGTGATATATTCGGAACCACTGCGTACAATTAGGAAACTATAAGAAGCTATTAAAATGGAAACAGCCTTTATAGCAGCCAAAGTAAAAAGACTAGCTTGAAAAATGAGATTCATTTTTAAATAAAACAACAGACATTGTTGCCTTGGTTAAATAACTGCATTTACATATGACTGAAAGTTGATTCTTTGTGTAGCACAGAACTACTTTGAGTCACTATTCAGACATCTAAGTTCTTTGTTCTCCCATTGGCATAAAAGAGCAAATAAAGGATAAATTGTGGTCTCTTCTCTCTGAACTTTTATATTAATCTCAGATTAAATCAGAGTCCTGGGCTTGTAGCCATAGACATTGTATTATATCTCAGAATAATAAAAGAGCAAGCTTTGATATGATGAATGAGTCTTCGAGTGACATGTATAATAGGTTGTGCCACAGTAAACATCAATAGCAAAGATCTAGAACAGGAAGCAGGCAGCTACTGTGGAGCTTGCCTTGCAAACCATCCTTATTACCAATTCAATTTCTTACTATAAAATGATTGTTTGTTATTAGGTGCATGTGTGCATTTATATAAGAGTTTGTACATGTGAGTGCAGTGGCTGAGAGGCAGAAGAGATGTTGAATACCCTCAAATTAACGTTATTGATGGTTATAAGTTACCTCAAGTGGTTTTGGAAAATGGAATTTGGGTCCTCTGCAAATCATCAAATCCTCTTAACCAATGAAAAATCTCTTTGCCCCACATTTCTCTTTATCTTCATCATCTTGCTCTTTCTATTATCTTCTTCCTCTTTTCTACAAGGCCCAGAAATCATCAGAGGACATGAATCTTTAATAACTCATTAAAGAAAATTAATCATGTTAAGCCCTGCTAATCCAGATACAATTAAAGAAATTTCTGTATTGTTCAAACTCCCACCATCCTCTCATTCTGTCTCTGTTTTAAATAATAGTAAGCCATTATATATATACATATATATGTGTGTGTGTGTGCACATACACACACACACACACACCACCACCACAACCACCACCACCACCACTGCCTACATCCTTTCCCCATTCATGATGAAATTTTGAATGGCTTGATCTTATGTAGGTCATGTGGAAATGTCTATAAATAAAGGAACTGTTGTTTCGGCTTATATCAACACCTTAGCAGTAGGCAGGGAAATCAGAGCATTTGTAGGAGAAGAAGGGTGGAGTCAGAGAGATGTGATCCAGCTGCCCAAGAATCAAAATGTAAGCAAATAGTAGATAAGCCATGGGCCACATAGCAGGACAGATGAATGGAAATGGGTTGAATTAAGATGCAGGAGCTAGCTAGCAATGTGCCAGAGCCACAGTCCAAACAGCTTGAAGTTAAGCATCTGAGTCATTTTGGGGGGAAAAAGCAGCTGCTGGCAGGTCCAGAAACTGTGGTGCTAGTATGGGCCAGAAACCTCTTTCTACATGTAGGCCTTATGCAAGTAATCATAACTCTTGTGAGTTCATGAGTGTGACAGCCATGTAACTTCTAGAAGTTAGCATTTCCTACTGATCTATCAGATCTTATGTTCTGGTTCTACTTATACAGAGTTCCCTGAGAGTTGGATAAGTGGGATTGATGCTAATGACCTACCCATAGCTAAGCATTTAATTATTTAATACTTGGTATGTTGACCAGTTATGACTTTTTGCATTAACTACTATATGCTATAAAATAAAGCTTTTCTGGCCAAAGTTAACCACAGCACAGATCTTAGAACATAGGCATATTTATAATGGAGTTTGACAGCATTGCCATTTAGTGAAATAGCATCACGATATTCCTCCTTAAAGTTTACAACCTTCTTAGTTATAAGCTTTTGACCAGGTTGCTAATACCAGATATGAAATGCCTCCTGTGAAGTAGGCCTAATAGCTTATCATATAGCAATTGGTTACCTGTATAATTATCATACCACTATTGCACCAGTGGTCATGTCTTACCAACAGGCCAGTATTGTAGTTTACAGAGTCCAGCACCAGGTAATGTTCAAAATAGAACATCTTCCTTCAGCTTTGGTCCTGGCATACCGAGAATATCAAAGTTAGCTCCAGCCACACGTAACAAACACACATGAGCACAAATTGCTAATGAATGGCTTTCAGAACAAGTTTGCTCAAAGACTATATGTGTTATAACTACAAAGAACTGGGAATAGAGTATCTTTAACATCCCAAAATCTGCCCCTGGCTCCTGCCAGTCACAATATTTTCTGAAAAATAATACTATGTTTGGCTTCTATGTCCATATTTATTATTAAAACTGCATTTTATTGATTGGTTAATTGTGTGTGTGTGTGTGTGTGTGTGTGTGTGTACTTCAACCAGAGGAACATGAAAATTTCTGTTGATTAAACTCATCTATCTCTCTTTGTTTGTAGATAGACATTAGGAATAAATTCATAAGGTTAATTTTTAAAGGTGCCTTGAAGCCAGCTTAGGTCCAGGTCCCAATAACAGAAAACACCAGATCCCAGGTAATGCCTACTGCTCTATTTCTCCACCCAAATTCTGCTAAGCCATAGCTAATTTTCCCCTATCCATACAAATACTCATTGCCTGCAAGGTTATGCTAGTAGATCTTGAAATAAACAGGATATAAAATGCAGACATGTACCCACCCACACATCAATTTTTATATGATAGATGGGCAAATGTAAGGAACAGAGGGAAAAATAGATGTGATGTAAATTTGTACCCTTCTGATTGTTCAAAAAAGAGAGGCATATGAAACAGGGTTTTTAAACTGTTCTAAATACTTAGCCATTCTAAGCTGAAGCTCAAGTTTTCAAGGTCATGAGATGAACAGCTTTACTTTCACCAGTGAGTTTTTAGTGCTCTTGTGAAATAAAGATTATTGTTTCTCGCATGGAATGATGCAATGTGTGATGATGCTGTTATTCTAACTATTTTGTGAAGCCAAGATGACTAAGTAATCATGTATTGCAATATACTTGTTATTTGTTCAGTATGTTTGGGGTAGTGTTTATTTGTCTCTTATTTATTGATATGACTGGGAGTATGTGCCCGAATGCATGGGCATGTGATGCAAGTATGGTGAGTGTGCATGTGTGTATGTGTGTGTGTATGTGAGGTGTACAGGTGTCTTCTATTGCTCTCTACCTTATGCTTTGACGGGGTTCTCTGATTGAACCCCAAGCTCATAAGTTTGGCTAAGCTGCTGGACAATGAGCTTCACAAGGCTTTTAACTTGGATGCTAGAGGCTGAACTCAGGTTCATGCTCACACAGACATCACTGTTCTCACTGAGCCATCTTCCCAGTCTTATTGTTTTCAATTATCATTTTGCTCTACGATTTCCTACTGCCTCATGGTGTTACATGTAACATTCTCTCTTTTTTTCATATTATCCCTTATTACATAGCTTAGAGCTGAGGATGAAACTGAACATAGCACGCTAGCCATAGTCAGGACCTGAAAGGAATTGGTTTTCTTTTTGTTTCTATTGAGTAGATTGGAAATCAAGGTATTTTTAAGTTTTACAAATAGTAGTTTCTCTACAATGTGTAAATTAGCCTTCCACAACACACCAATGTACTGAGAACAAGAAAAATGTGGGTCAAAGTTCTAACACATCTTAGAACTACAGAACCAGCTGAGACTTGTAAGATCACAGTCTAGAAAAAGCACATTAAAAACCACAACTGTCAGTCATAGAAAATGGAACACAAATGCCATAAATATAGAAACAGGGCCACAACTGACATAGCCATAGAAACAAGGTCACAACAGTCAGAGCCACAAAAACAGAACCACAAGAGCCAATCATAGAAAAAGGGCCCAAATTGTCATAACCATAGAAACTAAATCATAACTGCCAGTCATAAAAACAAAACCAAAAGTGTCAGAGCCATAGAAATGGGACACAAATGTGAATCAGAGAAACAAAATCACAACTTTCAGATCCATAGAATAAGGACCACAACTGTCATCCATAGAAATAGGCCCAGAACTGTCAGAGATCTAGATACACAATTTTCTTACCCATGAAAATAGGGCCAAAAAGTCACATCTATAGAATAGGACCACACTGTCAGTTATAGAAACTGGACCATATTATCAGAGCCATAGAAACAGGACCACAACTCTCATTCATTGAAACAGTACCACCACTGTGAGAGTGATAGTAACAGGACAAACACGTCAGATCCCATTAACTGGATTAAAACTGTCAGTCATAGAACCAAGACACATGCCTTCAGAGCCATAGGAAAAGGAGCCCAAACACCAGGACCACAACTGTCAAAACCATAGTGATAGAACTACAATTGTCAGTCATAGAACAAGACCTTAGTTGTCAGATCTCCCCCCCCAAAAAATCAAAACAAACAAAAAACCAACAAAACCTCATTTGTCTATCTTAGATAGAAGGCCACAGCTAAAGGAGCCTTAGAAACAGAACCTCAATAAGCAGTCATTGAAACATAGACAGAGCTGTCATAATCATAAAACCTGAACTACAATTGTCATTCTAAGAAATAGGATCACAACGGTCAGAGCCAAAGTAAATAGGAGGAACACTGTCAGAGCCATATTAACTGGATCACATCATTCATCCTAGAAACATGGCCACAGTGGTCAGAGCCAGAGTGACGGGGATATGTTTGTCAGTCATAGAAACAGAAATACAGTTGTCAGCCATAGAAAAAAAGACTACAATTTTAGTCAAGAGAAAGGACCACAACTCTCAGTCACAGAAAGAAGTCACAATATCAGAGTCATAGTAATAGGACCACAAATTTCATAGCCATAGTAATGACCACAACTGTCAGAACCAAAGAAACAGGGTAACACCCGGTGCTGAGGTGCCCAAACCTGCTGCTCCCAGTATACTGCACATGGCCCAGCACTACCACAGCGACCCGGTGAATCTCATTATCACAGCAATATGACAGCTGCGGACAAGACCACCAATCCCGTCCAAATTAAAGCAAAAACCGTAATGCCGACTAGAAAACTTTTATGAGAGATCTTGGGACTTCTTTTTGGGGGACTATTTTTGTACAGAGAAAACCTGAGGGCGGCTGGGCGGGTGGGGGAATCGGACCATGTATAGATCTGGAGAAAGAAACTACACAAACTTTTTTTTAAAGTTCTAGTGGTACGTTAGGCACTTCGCAGGGAGTTTGCAAAAGTCTTTACCAGTAATATTTAGAAGTAGACTCCAAGCGACGAGAAAAAGTTTTAATATTTGCAAGCAACTTTTGTACAGTATTTATTGAGAAAAACATGGCAATCAAATGTCCATTTTTTATAAGCTGAGAATTTGCCAATATTTTTCGAGGAAAGGGTTCTTGCTGGGTTTTGATTCTGCAGCTTAAATTTAGGACCGTTACAAACGAGGAAGAAAGAAATTTATCCGGATTTGAACATTTTAGTTTTTAGATTGTACAAAAGGAAAACTTGAGAAAGTATTGACAACAGACCATTTTCTTGGTCTTGTTTAAAAGGGGAAACGTTCAAGATTGTACTAAATTTTTAATTTACTGTTAAAGCAAAAACAATGTCCAGGCAGGTTGATATCATTGGTAATTTATAAAAAGCTTTTGTTCAATCCCACCTTTCTATTTTGTTCAGATAAAAAATATGGAATTACTGTGTTTGGAATATTTTCTTATGGTTTGTAATATTTCTGTAAATTTATTGTGATATTTTAAGGTTTTTTTCCCTTTCATTTTCCGTAGTTGTATTTTAAAAGATGCGGCTCTGTTATTGGAATCAGGCTGCCGAGAATCCATATATATATTTGAACTAATACCATCCTTATAACAGCTACATTTTCAACTTAAGTTTTTACTCCATTATTCACAGTTTGAAATAAATAAATTTTTGAAATATGGACACTGAAAAAAAAAAAAAGAAACAGGGTAACAGCTCTTAGAGCCATAAAACAAGACTACAACTCTCAGTGTCATAGAAGCATGACAAGTGCTTTCAGTGCTGGAAACAGGATGACAATTGTCAGTCATACAAATAGGATCACACATGTTAGTCATAGAAAGAGAACATAATTGTAAGTAATAGAAACATGACCAAAACCATCAGTCATAGAAATAGGACAGGCAACTATCAGAGAAATAGAATCAGGACAACTGTCAATCATAGATCAGGACTGCCACTGTCAGAGCCATACATACAGGAACACAACTGTCAGTCAAGGAAACAGCCATAGAACAAACACAGTCAAAGAATCAAAGCCATAAAAACAGGACCAAAGTGTCTGTTTTTGAAATAGGTCCACAACTGTCATAGCCATGGCCATAGTAACAAGACCACAACTGTCATAGCCTATAGTAATATATTGAATATTTAATAACATTATTCTTAAATATCAGAGGATAGAATCACCCATAGCCAAGCCATGAAGGTCAATATGTAGAGACCCATACCTTTAATCTCCTCACTTGAGAAACAGATCCCTCTGAATTTCTGTAAGTTCAAGACCTAACAGCCTTGAAAAAAAGGTGTATCTTACACCTTTAATTTTGTCTCTATGATGGTGAAACCAGAAAATAAATTAGCTAGGTGAAAAAAGAAATATAAGGTATAAGAAGGCAGAAATTCAGCCATTCTGTCTGAGTGACCAGTCAGGCTGAGGCCCCATGAAGATAGGACTTACCCTGTTTGGTTTGAAAAGTTGGCTGGGTGAAAATTGGTTCTGATTTGTACCCTCTCTCTGATATTCCAGCTTTTTCCCAATATCTGGCTCTAGGTTTTTACTAGAATGCTAAATAGGATTTATGAAATATCTGGTGCCCAATGTGGGACACAAACCCAAGCTTCTGAGATTAAGAATCTCATGCTCTACTAACGAGCTAGACAGGCAGGGGTGCTGCATGCTGTTAGTGCCAGCAATTGGGAGGGAGAGGTAGGCAAATCTCTGTGAGTTTAAGGCCAGCCTGGACTACAAAGCAAATTCTAGAACAGCTAGAACTGTTACACAAAAAACCCTGGCTCAAAAGAAAAGAAAATATAAAACAAACAAAAAGGCTGGAGAGATGGATCTGTCCTCTGACACTTCAGACTATTTTTATTAAATACACAATATATCACAACAACAGCCATGGTAACAGAATCAAAGTTA
The DNA here is from genome assembly GCA_004025045.1 of Sigmodon hispidus. NCBI lineage: Eukaryota > Metazoa > Chordata > Mammalia > Rodentia > Cricetidae > Sigmodon > Sigmodon hispidus. The sequence goes on along the minus strand of PVIH01006274.1, from coordinate 94,660 downwards.
TCAGTCATAAAATGTAGACCATAATTGTCAGAGTCATAAAAACAAGACCACAACTGTCTGTCCCAGATATAGGGTCACATGTGTTGGAGCTACAGATATGGGACCACAACAGTCTATTATAGATACAAGGCCACAGCTCTCTGAGCCTTAGAAACAGGATCACAACAGTTAATCATAAAAACAGGGTTACAACTGTCAGTGAGAGAAGTAAGGCCATAACTGCAAGCACCATAGAACAGGACCACAATGTTCAGTCATAGAAATAGAACAAGTGTCAGTCGACAAATTATAACCAAAACTCTGTCATAGATTGAGGACCACAACAGTCAGTGATAGAAACAGGGCAAGAACTATCAGAGCAATCGAAACAGGACTATAACTGTCAACACCATACAAACATGGCAAATACTGTCAGGCACTGAAAGAGACAAGATTTGTCAGTATAAAACTGGACCACAACTATCAGTCATAGAAAGAGGATAAAATCATTAGTCACAGTAACAAGAACACAATCGTCAGAGCCATAGAAACAGAACCAAAACTGTCAATCACAGTAATAGAGCTTAAACTGTCATAGCCATAGAATCAGGACCACAACTCTCAGAGCCATTGTATGACCACAACTGTCTGTCATAGAAACATGACCAAAGTTGTCATTCATTAAAATAGGATGACAACTCTCAGATCAATAGAATCAGAACTACAACTGGTAAACACAGAAACAGGACCACCACAGTCAGAGCCTTACATGCAGGAGCACAACTGTGAGCCATGGAAAACCACCACCACTGGTAGAGCCATAGAATCAGGACAACAAGTGTCAGTCATAAAACAGGACCACCACTGTCAGAGCCATAGAAACTGGATCACAGCTGTCAGTTCTTCGAAGATGGCTATAATGGTTGCAGCCATAAGAATAGGACCACAATTACCAGTTATAGAAACTGAACCATAGGTGTCACTCATGGAGTCTGAACCACAACTGACAGTCATAGAATTAGAATCATAATTGTCATTCGTAGAAAAGACTACACTGTCAGAGCCATAACAGGAAAAATACTGTATAGCCATAGTAACTGGTCACTACTGTAAGAGCCATAAAAAGAAAAGAGCAAGTGTTATAGCCATAGAAATTTGACCACAAGTATAAATCATAAAACCAGGGCACAAGCTGAAGAAGACATAGAAACAGGACTACAACAGTAAGAGTCATAGCAACAGGACCACAAGTGTCATAGCCTGAGCACCAAGACCATAACTGTAAGTCATAGGTGCAGGACAACAAATGTCAGTAATAGAAACAGGACTACATCTGTCAGTCATTAACACAAGTCAGCTGTCAGAGCCATAGTAACAGAACCACATTGTCAGTCATAGAAACTAAACCACAACTGTCAGACTTATAAAAACAGAACCACAACTTTCTGTCCTAGAAACAGGGTTAGAACTGTCAAAGCCATAGCCACAACTGTTAGAACCATAGAAATAGGACCAAACAAGAGTCATAGATACAGGCTCATAACTGTCAGGGCCCTAGAAACAGGAACATATCTCAGTGCCCAGAAACATGACAAGTAACATAAGGCATGAAAACAGGAACACAACTGTCAGTCATAGAAAGAGGACACAAAGTCAGTCAAAGTAACAGGAACACAAGTGTCAGAGCTATAGAAATATGTTCTAAACTGTCAGAGCCAAAGTAACAGGACCACAACTGCCAGCTATACAAACATGACCAAAACTGGCATTCATAGAAACATGACAACATCTATCAGAGCAATACAATCAGGACCACAACTGTCAATTGTAGAAACTGGACCATCACTGGCAGTACCATAAAAACAAAGCTATACTTCTCAGAGCCATGCAAATAGGACCACAACTCTCAGAGTTATAGAGAAAAAGACTACAACTGTCTGTTTAAGAAAAGGGCCACAAAGTGTCAGAACCATAGAAAGAGGTCTACAAAAAGAAGCTTAAAAAAGAAAAACAGGGGAACAACTGTCAGAAGAATAGAACCAGATACACAACTGTCAATCACAGAAACAGGATGATGAATGTCATTTATAGAAACTGGACCATACAACTGTCAGTCAATGAATCAGGTCCCCAGATGTCAGAGCCATAGAAATAAGATTACTACTGTCATAACAATAGTAACAGGACTATAACTGTCATAGCCAGACTAACAGAATGACAATTGTCAGTCAAAAAGCAGACCACAATCATCAGAGCCTCAAAAAAAGGACTACAACAGTCAGACAAAGATACAAGGTCACAGATTTCTGAACCATAAATACAAGATCACTACAATCAATCATAGAAACAAGATTAGAAACAACTGTTAAAAGCCATACAAACAAAACTACAACAGTCAGTCATAGATAGAGGGTCATGATTGTCAGAGCCATAGCAACAGGAACACTATTGTCAGTCATAGTAACATGACCCAAACTGTCAGAGCCATAGCAACAGGACCACATCTCTCAGTGCCATAGAAACATAACAAATGCTGTCAAGCATGGAAACAGTACCAATACTGACAGTCATAGAAAGATGACACAATTGTTAGTCACAGTAACAGAAACACCAAAGTCAGAGCCATAGAAACAGAACAAAAATTGCTACTCAGTTAAAAAAAAGAAAAAACCCTCAGAGCCATAAAAAGAGAACCACAAATGTCAGTCATAGGAACATGACAAAGCTGCCATTCATTCATAGAAATAAGATGACAATTGTCATAGAAACAGGCACTACTCACAGAACCATAGAAACAGGACCACTTCTCTCCGTGCCCTAGAGATCTGACAAATATTGTCAGTGATAGAAACAGGACCTCAACCATTAGCTATAAAAACAGCACCAAAACTGTGATTCATAGAAAGAGGACAAAACTGTAATTCATAGAAACAGGAACAAAACTGTTATAGCTATATAAACAGGTTCATGATTGTCATACCCATAGTAACAGGACCACTATTGTTAGTCATAGAAACCAGGACATAGTTGTCAGATACATAAAAACAGGACCAAATCTGTCTCTTCTTGAAACAAGTCATAACTTTCAGAGCCACAGGAACAGGACCACAACAGTCATTCATAGAAACAGGGCCACAGCTGTCAGAGCTATTGAAACAGGAACACAACAGTCAGTGATAGAAACGGCAAAAACTGTTAGAACCATAAAAGCAAGAATATAACAATTATTCATAGAAATAGGGCCAGAACTCTTAAGCCATAGTAATAGGACCACAATTGTCATAGCCATAGAACAAGGACCACAATAGGCAGTCATATAACTGGGCCACAGCACCAGAAACATAAAAACCAAGACCATAATTGTCAGTCATAAGAACAAGACAAAAAATTTCAGTCATAGAAACAGGACCCAGTTGTAGCAACTGTGAGTCGTTGAATCAGGACCCAGTTGTCAAAGCCATAGAATTAGGACTACAACTGTCATAGCATTAGTAACAGGATCATAACTGCCGTAACCATAGTAATAGGATCACGATTGTCAGTCATAGAAACTAAACTCCAATTGTCAGAACTATAAAATCAGGAGCACAGTTTTCAGTCCCAGATACATGGCCATAGTGTCAGAGCCATAGAATCACAACCACATTGTCAGTCATAGATAGAGGATACAAGTGTCAATCATAGTTATAGAAACACACTGCCAGAGCCACAGAAACATTACCACAATTGTCACTGCCACAATAACAGTACCACAATTGTCAGTCATAGAAACATGCCCAAAACTGTCCTTCATAGAGACAGGATGGCAACTGTTAGGGCAATAGAATCAGGGCCCACAAATGCCAATCACAGAAACACAATAATCACTGGCAGAGCCATGGCTATGACTATCAGAGCTATAGAAACAGGACCACAACTCTCTGTCATAGAAACAGAACTGCCACAGTCAGAGCTGTACAAACAGGGCTGTAGTGGGATTATGTTGCTACTTTTGTTGATAATTGTCCTGCCTACAGATTTAATAAACTGCTGATTGGTGAAAGACAGACAGGAAGTATGGGAGGGGCTACCATACTAAGAAAACTCTGGGAACAGGAAGAACAGAGCAGAGATGCCACAGAGATGCCAGAAAGAGCTGAATGAGATTCCAGGAGACACAGAGGAAAGAAGTTGAAATGCTGCTGAGAAAAAGTACCTAGCAGAATGGCTGAACAAGATAAGAATAATGGGTTAATTTAAGAGAAAAGAGTTCGCAAAGTTATAAGCCGAGGCCTCAGGTCAATCAGCATAAAATTAATACATCTTTGTGTGATTATTTGGTGCTAAACAGCAGCACTGAGAGTGGTCCAAATCACAGAGCTAGACCTGAAAGTCTGGGCCAGAAACTTAATACTATACAGGGTCACAACAGTCAGTGTCATAGAAACAGGACCACAGCTTTCAGTGCCATAGAAATCTGAAAAGTACTGTCAGTCATGGGATCACAAGTGTCCATGACAAAATCTATACCACATCTCTCAGTCATAGAAAGAAGATCTAATTGTCAGTCATAGTAACAGGAACACCACTCTCAGAGCCTCAGAAACAGGACTAATACTGTCAGTCATAGAAAGAGGGCCAAAACTGTAAGAGCCATAGAAAGATGATCAGAACTGTCAGTCATGGAAACAGGACCATAACCCTTAGTCATCAAACAGGACCACAACACTCAGTCATAGAAACTGGTTCACATCTCTCAAACAAAGAAACATGACCTCAACTGTCATTCATAAAAACAGGACCACAACTGTCAGTCTTAGAAATAGGACCACAACTGAATAACCACAGGATCACAACTGTCAGGGTCAGAAATAGGGTCACAATTATCATAGCCATAGCAACATGACCACACAGAAACATGAACAAAAACATCAAGCTATTGAAACAGGGACACCACTGTCAGTCATAAAACAGGACCACAGATGTCAGAGCTATAGAAATAGTACTACAATTGTCATTCATAGACACTCACCCACAATTATCAAAGCCTTAAAGATAGGATGACAGTTTCAGAGCCATAGAAACATGACAACAAAAGACAGTCATGAAAACAAGACCAGGACTGTCATTCAAAGAAACAGAATCATAATTGTCAGTTATAGAAACATGGTCACAACTTTAAGGGTGATAGTAACAGGACTACAGCTGTCAGAGGCATAGAAACAGGAACCCAACCGTCAGTCTTGATTCAGGGATACAACTGGCAGGAACATAGAAAGAGGACCACATCTCTCAGTCATAGAAACAGGACCCCAACTCTCAGAGCCATAGAAACAGAATCAGAACTTTAAATCTTAGAAATAGGACTATAGCTGTCATAGCCATAGCAACAGGACTACAACTATCAGAGCCCTAGTAACAGGATCACATTGTCATAGCCATAGATACAGGGTGACAATTTTCAGTCATAGAAATTAGACCATCATTTCCAGAGCTATAAAAACTGAACCACAACTGTTGGCATAGAAACAAAACCACAGCTCTCAGTGCCATAGAAACAGGACCACAGCTGCTATAGTCAGAAAGAGAACCACAGTTGTAAGTCATAGAACCAGGAACATAACTGTCAGTCACAGAAACAGAACTCCAACTGTGAGAGCCATAGAAATAGGACCACAACTGTCAAGCCTACAGTGGGAAGACCACAACTGTCTTAGTCATAAGACAGGTATGACAAGTCTATACCTGTCAGTTATAGAAACATGGCAACATCTCTCGCAGCCATAGAAATAGGACCACATCTGTCAGTCATAGGGACAGGTTCACAATTGGCAGTCATAGGAACAGGACCACAATTTTCTGAGCCATAAAAACAGGATATCAACAGTTACAACCATTCTTACCTTGAGCTACATGAATACACAACATCAACCTTTAGCTTACTTCTCTAGAGGACAGAAAGACTATTTTATCATTTATATTTGTAAGACAATAATAATTTCAGTTGCTTGTAGGGGTTATTATGAAGAAAATATGCTCTAAATTCTTGATCATAAATGTAAGTACAATATCCATAATCATATCAAAAAAAGAGAGAACTTGGAGTAAAGCTTTTTCTACATAATTAAAACAAGACCAGAGTCTGAGTTCCCAGAATACATACTAAAAGTTAGGCATAGCAGGATGCTAATTGGTAATTTCAATACTCCATGGGGGACTTGGAAGCTAGAAGTAAAAGATTACTAGGTCTCAGGGAAGCGACCTTGGACCTTGGTGTACACAGTAGAAAAACAGAAGAGGACCTGTGTTGGGATTGGAGAGATTGCTCAATGGTTAGGAGAACTTGCTGTGCAATCATGAATGAATATAGTTTGATCTCATTGGCCAAGTTCCAAGGTGACCTCAGGAAGGAAGTACCAGAGGAGTCAGGTTTATACTGTCTTCCCAGTTATCAGAGAAAATGGAAGCCCAGGTTCAATAAGAAATCTTGCCTCCAAAAAGTAGGTAGAACATGATCCAAACTACTCAATGCCCTCTTCTGGCCTCCATGCACACAGGCATATGTTCCTGCAAGCACAGGTCCTTTCTTGTTCCCACTCACTGTCTCCCCCTCCCCCTCCCCTTCTTCTCTATCGTTGTTTCACACACACACACACACACACACACACACACACACAAAGAGAGGGAGAAAGAGAAAGGGGAGGAGAAGGAGAGAGAGCATCATAGTGTTGCAACCAAGGTGATCTTTGCTTCTATTGGTCCTTTCCTGTCATTGTTGAGATCTGTGCTACTTTTCATGACAGGTAAAGTACAATTAGTCTGGATGAGTCTATTTCTTTATTCAAAAGACAAGATGGTGGATGTGTATCTTGATAGTGTAAAAAAATATTTAAGTCCAGATTAATAGACAAGTAATGTGCAAGTGTTTTACATGTGTGTATATTGCATGTTTGCATATATTTGTATGTACATGTATGTTAGAGCTATATGTATTTGTATGTGTATAAGCATGTGCTTCTGTGCATGATATATGTGTATATAGTGTATGTTTTTGCACTTGTGCATACATTTGTGAATACAGTATGTGTACATATATGTGTATGCATTTATGTCAATAGATGTATGCATATATTTATGTGCATATATATTAGTAAATATGTGTGTAGAATGTGCATATGTGTGTTAATGAAGAGGGTCACCAGTGATGATTAAGGCTAGCAACTAGACACAACATGAAAACTTTTTGATACAAGAGAGTTTTAGAGATAATTTTATGATCTCCAGGATTTTTTTCTTCTTTTTTTATTATTATGAATAAAGAAGTCCAGGATTTTAATGAAGAAAAAGACACAAGACCAATCAGTTCTAGCAATGCTACTTTAGACATATTGAGAGGAAAGACAAATTATTATAGGGAAAGCAATTAGTAATATTTCAGAATGTGAGCTGTTGTTATGCAGACCAACACTACCTCCCTTATGTCTGTGCATAGAGAAGTTTTCAAGTGAAGACTTTACAAAATCAGACACATTTGGTTTTCCCTTACAAAATCATAGAGTTGTCCATCTATTTACTGCTTTTGAGCTTGGGTGCATCACATAGACAAGAATAGGTTTGACAAGAGTTAATAGAAGAATGTCAATTTCCTGTGGTAGGCTATTTGTTTCTTGTGCTAGTTACAGAGGACTGATATGCTTTTACCTCTCACATCTAATATCACTAGCAGAAATGAATGTGCTCAAATATAGATCAGAACCAGAGTGGACATTATTGATTCTCAGTTTTCATTGTTATCTCAGTCATGTGCATACTAAAATTCTTATTTAAAAAGAAAGCTTTTTTTAATCATAAGAAATGACTGTGATAATAGGTTTGATGACTTTCAATAGACTGAGATCTGGTTGCTACAAAGCCATACACTTTCTGTCACTGGGGTTAGAATGACTATATGTATCAGTTCTTTATGCATTTTTTTAGTTATATATATGTTTTCCTCGAGTTTCTCTTTGATGTATAAATACATATGTACATGAATTCAAATGATTATTGTATTGAAAAGAGTTCTCTATGGAAGCAGAAGTGATAAAATGAACATTTATCTTGGAAAAGGGTTTATTAGATTGGCTCACAGTGTTTGGGTTAGGTGTTCCAACAATATCTGCCTGCTTGTTAGAGAGTCTGAGAACAAGGCAAATGATCAGCCTATGAGACTTGATGTCTCAGAAATCCCATACAAACACTGACAGCCCGGAGGATTTTTGGAGAGAAGGAACCCTTCTTTTCTTTAAGACCTCTTTTATGTTTCCTCCATGTTTGGGAGGTGTTGTCCACTGTGAAGGTGGGGGTAGTTTCTTCTCTCAATAAATTCTTCCAGCAAATGCCCTCAAAACTTGCCCAGAGATGTATGTCTTAGTTGATTACAGATCCAATCCAGGAGACAATCAAGATTAATCAAATGCAATCAAGAACACTATGTTTCTAAAACCATTTATTAAAAGAGAGACAATAGGAAGATCATTAGACAATTCTGAAATCAATTGTGGGAAATATTTGTGGAAAAAATAAACAGACTAAGGAAAAAGCTAAGCTAACAGAGTGCTTGTTGTACAGATATGAGCACCCAAGTCCCATCCTCAGCATTTACATAAAGGCAGTGTGTGGTTGTGCATGCCTGTAACCCTAGAGCTAGAGAAGTAGAAACAGTACTCTCTCTGGAATATGCTAATCAGTAAGCTCCAGATTAGAAAATTGTTTTCATTGCAAAAAAAAAAAAAAAGGAGAAGGGGGGGAATGGTACCTGAAGAATGGTAGTCAAGACTGACCCCTGACTTTTATGTGCAGGGACATGAGAACAGTCACACATAAAAGTTAGGATTTTTTAAGTTCTGGAGAATTGTATTGAAGCTTAGTTTTGCTATTTGGATATGTAATGCTAGGAAAATGAGAATCTGCCATAGTTTGTAATTCTTCATCTATTAGACACTTGGACACATACATCAGTATGAATTTTTACAAATTAATGAAGGGCTAAATGCTAAGAAAATAGTATGTATTGACAAGTTTACATGTGCTAAACATCTTCCATGTACTTCACAATCTTGATAACATTTTGTTACTATTTGAATACATTGAACTGATAAATATATAAAGACAAAGAAAGGCAGAATACCTACACAGATTGTGTGTGTGTGTGTGTGTGTGTGTGTGTGTGTGTGTGTATACACCTATGCAGAGGACAGAGGAGGGTACCAGGTATTCTACTGTATCCCTTTCAGTCTTCTCTTGATACAATATCGTCCCTCAACTTAGAGCTAGACTGAGAGCCAGCAAGTCCCAGAGATTCTCCTGTCTTCTCTTGTCCTGAGATTATAGACATGTACAAAATCACATCCTAGCCTTTAACTTGGGTTCTGGGGAATTGAATTCAAGTCCTTGTGTTTATATAGAAAACATTTTAACCCACTGAGCATCTCTCCAGCCTACAGCCCTAATTTTCTTTTTTTTTCAAGTGTGAAAATTAAAATTAAATCCAGGTCATCTTCACAAACCTTTGCTCCTAGCCGTTTCTCAACACCATTTGTCTTTCAAGTTCATTTTACCTGATAAAATACTATGATTTCTGTGTTATTGGATAATCATCACCATCAGGTGAGACAGAACCTAAAAGCTATATTCAAAGGAGGAGCTGGGTTTAGTAGTCAAATAGTGATTTTTTTCCCCAAGGATCTAGAAAATTGAAATATGTAAATATCTTCACATAATGCTTTACACTTACTCTTACTACTGAAATAAAGTATTATCTTGAGATCAAGGAGAACTTGCACATTTTATTGCATTTTATTGTATGGGGTGTTAGGATTCTTGACACAGTGGAGCATTCACCTGGCAGCCAGACATGCTACATGTGGCGGAGGGGGGTACATCCCTTTCATCCATATGCATGAGCAGGCATGGCCAATGTAAACTCCAGCAACAGGTGCCTTTATAAGCCAAAATGCCCTGTCGTTCTATTTCTTCCGCACATGTTCCCATGGGCACCCGAATCACCACTTGTCCTGTTTAATAAAGTCTAGTGTGGGTTACTGGTATTGTTTGTTATCCCTTCTCCCATACATTAACAACATGAGGAGCCATGTATTACTGTGGGAAGATCCACCCTATATGTGACTGACATCAGTCCATGTGCTTAGGTACAATGTTGAATGAAAGGAACAAAGCAAGCTGAGCACCAGAATTCACCTCCCTATTTCCTGTCTATGGATGCAATGGACCATCTATCTGCCTTAAGCAGTCATCAGATGTCAAGTTATTGAGAATATATTTTTGAGATAAAGTTGAATATATGTTATTATGTTAGTTTGATTAACATGCCTTTCACGATGATATCAAATGTGTATATTTGAGGACTTACCTAGGAGTAGAGACCTTTTTAAAGTCCTTTAAAGTGTGCCCCATAGCCATTACCTACTCATATACATTAGAAGTCACAGCAATTGAAAGCTGACATAGTCCAGAGAAAGTACAGCTCACATTTATTTCAGAGGCCACAGAGCTCAGTGATACCACTGAAAGGTAAGCGAGAAGCGACCAGCACCTCAAAGAAGATTTTGACACTCTGAAGTGATCCTGAGTTGAAGACTGTATCTCACTTTTCTCACTCTGTGACACCTAACAAAATAAATTTATGGAAGGATGGGCTCTCATATATCATGGTGGTAAATCAAGGTGATCAGGGTGAGGCATCTGGACACCGTGTATCCACACTCAGGAAACATAGGAAGATGAGCGTTGGTACCCATCTCACTTTCCCCTTTTTTATTTAGTTTAGAACCTCATCCCATGGAATGGTGCCACTCACATTTAGACTGGATCTTTCCACCTCAAAAAATTCATCTATAACTCCCTCAAAGTATCATGGGTTTGACAGAATGGCCTGGGATTCAACAGCCCAGCTTCCTACTCTTAGCACTTCTTTGGAACTGACACTTTAAATTTATTGCTAAATCCAACTCAAGCAGGTAGCTAGTGTTGATATGGCTGTTCCTTTGAAGCCATGAACACCAGTGGGTTTCAGTGTCCCTTTGAGCTCCCCACTTTCCCCTGTGTGAAGATTTATTTATCTTAAGATTCTCCCTGGAGTCCTGAAATTGTCAGTCTATTAAAGCAAGAGAGAGAATTAGGAACACCTTCTCCCTTTCAGGGTGAAATAACCAGCTCTATAAATCTACTGAAGCCCTGTTGTTAATCTTCAGCCTACATGAGAAGCAACTGCTCCTATTGGTGCATCACTGAGAATGGCCTGTTTTATTGCTTTAGCAGACATAAAACACCTCTTGAGTTAAAAATGAAGCTAATTCTCCAAGAACATTTGGGTTCCTGCCTTGATGCCCTGAGAACTCTGACTGGTTTGCAAAGCAGATGGGTTGTCCAAAGGAGACATGTACCACTCTTACCAAATGAACATAAAGTGTGCCATAATAAATAAAAGTACAAAAGCAGGGAAAATGGCTCATATCCATAGAGTGCTTGCTGTATAAGCATAGAGACCTAACTTGGATCCCCAGCACAAGCATGAAAAATGTCAGCCTAAGAACCAGAGGGATGGATGGCTCAGTGCATACTGATCTACCACAGGACCTGGATTCAGATCTCAGAACCCACAGGCTTGCAGCAACATGTAACTCCTGTTTCAGAGGATCAAATGCTCTACTCTGGTTTCTATAAACATTGCTCTCACAAACACATTTATATACATAATCTTAATTAACAAATAATTTTTAAAAATCAGCATAGTAGTGCACATCTCTAAGCTACCGCATTGCAGAAGAGACCACGGGAGAGTATTGAAACTAACTAGCCAGCCATTCTAAGTAAACCAAGAATTCCCAGTTCAGTGAGAGACCCTCTTCTCAAAATGTGGTAGATGGTTATTGAGGAAGACATCTGACATCAAACTGTAGCCTCCACATGCACATGTGCCTGCACACATATACATACACCACACACACAGCACATCTTTTAAAGTATTTACTTATATTACTTTTATTTCTATGTGCCTGTCTGTGTGTGAGTATATGTACATGTGCACAGTATCAAAGGAGACCAGAAGAGTACATAGGATCCCCTTAAGCTGGAGTTATAGACAGTTGTGCACTGCTCAATGTGGGTGATAACTGTAGAATTCAAGTTTTATGCAAGAGCAGTAAGCCATCTCTCTAGCCCCACATAGTATATCTTAAGAACCTTAGATATAGTCTTATGTATGTTAGCCAGGCTTTCTTCAATGAGCTAAAATCAATTATTGCAAAATTTTAGGACTTATTGTGAAACTGTGGGCAATGTCATTAGAAGAGTATTTTAAGTATGTTTTATAAAGAGAAGATCTTCCCTTTGAGAACACCAGATAGCTAGCCTTAAATTATGTGCTATTTAGAAAGCTGCTGTTTCAATTTTGTAACTGTATCTGAATACCACAGGAGGCTATGCCTAAAAATCACTTCTTTTCATATTTACTTTTCAATCAGATTTCATCTGGCATGTGGGTTTTCAAGTTTGTGGTAGAGGGAGGATCCTATTGATAGCATAAAGCTACTTAATTACCAGGAAATATTTTTTTTATTTTTAATTGTATGTGCATATATGTTTGAATACTTATGAGCAGGTGCCCATAGAGGCCCAAAGAGGGTGTTTTATCCCCTAGAACTGAAATTACAACTAATTGTAATCCACCCAATATGGGTGCGGAGGATTAAACTCCAGGCTTCTGGAAGTGTAGGCATCAAAGAAACCACTGGGTCATCTCCTAAAACACTCCAATTATCTTTTAAAATGTGACCTTTTCTAATTTGTGTGTGTGTGTGTGTGTGTGTGTGTGTGTGTGTGTGTGTGTGTGTGTGTGCATGATATGTATATGTTTGTTTACACATGCATGGGCATACTTATGTGTCAGTGTGTATGTGCACAGCAAGGTGCAAAGCTGACATTAGTCTTTCTCAATCTCTTTCTACTTATTTATCATGACAGTTCTCAGAAGAAATCAGAACATGCCAATTTTATTAATGTCACTAGCCAGGCTCTTTAGGGATCACTGTTTCTTGACTTAAAATGACTAGAATTACAAGTAGGCCCATGCTCCAGCACTACATTTCTGTGGGGACAAGGGATATAAACTCTGATCCTTTGTTGTAAATGGTACTGGCCCAGACTTTCTGGGCCTAGACCAAAAGTTTAGACCCACAGTCTCACAGAATCACACAGACGCTTATATTTTTACACTGATTATGCTAGGGCCCAGGCATATAATTCGCTAGTGTTTGCTCTCAATCTAACCCATCTTGTTCAGCCACACTGCTCAGTACCTTTTCTCGAAGCAGCATTTCCATCTCCTTGTGATATCTGTGGCAGCTTTCTCTGGTGGCTCTGCCTGGCAGCTGTCTGGCATCTGTCTGGCATCTGTGTCTGCTCTGAGATATTCTTGAGTTTTCTTATACTTGTAGCCCCACCCACACTTCCTGTTTGCCTTTGGCCAATCAGTTTTTTTTATTAAACCTATAGGTGGGACAAATATTTACAACATTACCAGGATAATCCTACTACATTTTCCCCTTTCCTCTTTTTAAAACAAGAAGAACTTCAAATCTAATATACTTTTTCCCCATTATCTATAACAACTTATACTCGATGTTTGGGATTATAGATGTAGTTCTCTAGGCTACTTCATGCTGAATGAGGGCATTGGCAATCCCATGGGGATCCAAAGAAAATTTTAAGATTATGGGTAAGTTTTTAGTAGAGTAGTCTGTAAGACTGGTTATTTCAGACAATCTCCTTGAAGTTGTTTTTAATGCAGAACTCAGAGAAAGCTTCAATGAAGGTGCTCTGAATTGCTGAATCATCTGGGTCATCCATTTTCATTGAAAACTTTTCAGGGGGTTTTTCTTGATCAAACCTTACTTTCTTTAACTAGAAATCCACAGTTTCTCATTTTCTGTAGAAATTAGAAGAAAACCTCTACTCCAAAGTAGCATATCTTTGGATTTCAATTTTTATGTCAACTCATTTACCAAATATATAGGTTGGGTTAATGGAATAACACTTATACTCAAATGGCTTTTAGTAGCTTTTACTATTTCCCTTATAGTCAAAAAACTTAAAGACAAGACAATAACATACAGTATCCAGATACTCTTTGTATTTTCCATTTTTATGTGACTTATTACTATTTCTTTTTACTCTATTTCTTTTTTTAAGGACTTTCTCTATTCTTTTTGTGTTTTCTTTCTCTCTCAAGCCTTTGTATATTTTAAAAATAACCTAAACCATTTACAGGTTTTTTAAAATTTGTCTTTACTGTAATCTCTTATATCTTATCTTTTCTGTTTCTGACCACTCCTTTGCTTGCTAAGGTAGCTGACCCACCTAGCTCTATTTCTTTCTGTTTTTGCACACCTTTAATCTTCCAAGGTTTGGTTTAAGGATTAAAGGCTTTACTAGGGTGGCTGACTCCACCCAGCTCCCTTTATGACTTTCTGTTTCTGTTCTCACCTTTAATCTTCTACCCAGTTTCCTCTATTTCTGTTTCTGACCACACCCTTAATCTGCCAAGGGATGGGGCTAAGGATAAAAGGCATCACTTGGGTGGTGGCCTGGCTCCACACAGCTTCTAATCTAGCTTTTTGCAGTTTAGCTTTTTAGCTAATTATCATACACATTTACTACTCTTTGGAATTTTAGGGTCCATATAATTATCAAGTAAATTATAGCTGTCTGCTCATTAACTCCATTTAAGTATTTGGCAGCAAAGCCTCTTAAAAGACTCACAAGTATTTTGCCTCTAAGGCTGAATCAGGAAACTTCAATTAAAAAAGCCTCCAGCAAATAGGCCTGATCCAAGTAAACATTGCTGCTACTAAGAATCAATCTTTGATTCTGTTCCCTTTTTGCCTGTGAAAACACAAACCTTCAATCCAACATCTGCAGCTTGTTTTTTATACTGAGTCTTCTCTGAGACTTCAGGAACCAACCTTGGTTTAAGCTGCCTGCCACAAAGCTGTCATTTTGAAATTCAAGCCCACATGCCTCACCAGGTCATTTCTATATCACAGCTCATGTGAGACATACACCTCAGAAACTGTTTTCGGCTCTAATTCTGTGCTTCAGAACCCTTTTTAATTTTTTCTCAAGTTTTATGTGGGTGTTTATCACCAATGTTGGGCAGCTATTTGTTGTAACAGGTTCCTGCCCGGACTTTCTGGGTCTGGACCAAGGTTTAGTCTCACTTTGCCTCAAATAATCACACACAGGCATATATTATTTTTATGCTGATTGACCTAGGGCCCAGGCATATAACTTGCTAGCTCCTTCATCAGCACTAACCCATGTTGTTCAGCCTTGCAGCTCAGTACTTTTTCTCAGAGCAGCATTTCCTCTGTATCTCCTGGCAGCTCTGGTGACTCTGACATCTGTGTCTGCGATGAGATGTTCCTGCATATTCTCAGCCTGGTAGCCCCACCCACACTTCCTGTTTGCCTTTGACCAATCAGCTTTTTATTAAACCCATAGGCTGGACAAATATTTACATTACCAGCATAATACCACTATAATCCTCTTGTCTTTGCGCTAGGGATTTTCACCTTTGAACCACCTTCCAAGCTTATAATAATTGCCCCTTGTGAACATAAAATAACTTGCTATTGGTTGTGAGAAAGACAGGCAGAGAGGAAGACAGCCTGGCCATCTGGATGTATTGGTTTCTGTGATTATTCATAAGATGACTCAAATAAGCAGATGCCACAGATAGTAATTAAACCTCTTTCCTGTTCGCACTGGAATGTAAAACTGTTTCCTTTGATGACAAAGTACCAGTGTCACATATTCAAGGGTAATCACAAAAAGAATAAATAATCACTTTGTTAATCATCAAGAATGGGGACACTGTCAACAACAGCACTTTCTCAAGGTGGCTGTGCTTTCTTTACATGCAGAGTAAAATGACCTTAAGATACACTTGTTAGACCTCAGAGGGTAAAGTCACTCATTCATTCACTCACTCTCCAGCAATTAGTCAGCATTTTCCTTGGGCCTTAAGAATTATTTTTGTCACTTTAGATAGTTTTGTGAGTTAAGAGATTGAGTTATATGTACCCTTTGATGGATGTTCTATCCGAACTCTTAAAGCCTTTTGTTCTTGTAGATACTTTCCTTTGCTGGAGAAAAGAGTGCTCTTTCCTTGGATTAATTATGTAGTTATCTTAACATCTCCACATACCATCTATTCTCTTCTGTTTCTCATGTATTTCTGAAGAAAAGTAGACCACAGTACAAGGGTTGGGTACACAGTCAGAGGACACCTTCAGAGAACACACTTTCAGAAACATATGGCCTTCTTTTTTGACCTGTAATCAACACCAGCCATAGAATTCTATGTCTGTGGCTCTAGAGAGTATAACAGGCAAAGTAAAAGGCAACCCACAAATAACAAGATGCCATCACTACTGATCCACTACCTGCTTCTCTTAGCTCCAGTGATGATAAATGTAGATTGTCACCTTGACAGGGTTTGCAATTACTTAGGAGATACATTTCTGGACATATGTATGAGGGGGGTTTTCTTAGGCTAATGGAGAATATTTGCCCTAAATGTATGAGACATCAACTTATAAGCTAGGATCCTAAACTGACTAAAAAGTAGAAAGTGAGCTGAAAACAGTTCTTCTTTCTCTGTTTCCTGTCAAAACTCATGGCCATCTGTCTCATCCTTCTGTAGTCAAAACTCTGTACCATGGTAGACTATATTCTCAAATCATGAGTACAGAATAAACCTGTCCTTTCTTAAGTTGCTTTTGTCAGATATTTTGTCACACTAATGAGGAAAGGAAGTAATATAGCACATGGTTTTAGGTACTGTTTTAAAATTGATTTTCCCATTCATCTCTCCATGGTGCACAGACAGGATTCATCCACCTACTGTTACCGCTTCACTACTTTCTAGGGACTTGAAAATTACTTAGCAATGTGGAGTTAAACAAATCGATAAAACAAACCAGTTCTACTTTCAAGCTCTACCACTGGGCACAGACAATTGCTTGATGAATGAATGATGAACGTTTATAGTAAATCCAGTATTATTTTAATTGTGTTATAACCACTCCTAAAGTCTACACTTACCTTGTGAGCTTGCCTTATTATTATTACTATCTGACAGAGCATAAAATGTAGATCTATTGAGACAACAGATGATGTGGGAATGTCTTTCTATATGCTGTGAATATCATTCTTTAAATTAAGGAACTGTGTTGGGCCCATGTCAGGCATTGTAGAAGTAGGCAGATGAATTTAAGCATAGGTAGAAGGAGGGCAGAGTTCAGAGAGAGAGAAGATCCAGCTACCCATGAAGCAAGATGTAGTGAAATAGGTAAACCAGAGGCCACAATGATAGACAGGTTAAAGGAAATAGATTGAATTAAGATGAAAGGGTTAGCTAGCAATATGCTTAAGCCATAGGCCAACAACATGATCTTACTATAAGTGTATGTGTGTTTCTTTGGGATTTTGGGATTGCTGGTCTAGATAAGTGGTGGAGGGTAGATCCAAACTATAGAGCTAGTCTGGGCCAGAAACTTCGTGTTACACATGGATATTAATACCCGTGGTAAGTAGGAGAACCTGAAATTGGAACTCAGACACTTAACTCCAGAGCTGAGCACTTAATTAATATGCATATGTTTACATAACAAATATATTTGCATATATCACTACATTTGCATATATTACATTCAACTTTATGATCCCTGATAGAGTGTACATAACATAACAGGGGAGATAACATACAAATGCATAAAAACCTTAGCAGAGATAAAGAAGGGAAGGGAGTGAAGAAGAGAGAAAGAGGATAGAGAGACAGAGAAAGTGTCTTTGGGTGCTCATAAAGTTCAGTAGAGTATCATCATATCTCTTGGAGTTGGAATCTTAGGTGCTGATACGTCTTCCATTGTGGCTGCTGTGCTCTGACTTTTGATACTCTACTACAGCAATGTAGTGATCTGAAGAATGATGATACCCATAAGCTCATATGTTTAATGCTTGATCACCAGGGAGTGGAACTATTTGAACATATTACAAGGATTAGGAAGTGGAGCCTTTTGGAGTATGTATTCCTTGTTAGAGGAAGTGTGTCACTGGAAATAAGCTTTGAAGTTTCTCAGGCCCCTACTATGCTCAGTTCTTTCTCTCTCAGGCTGTGGATCTGGATTTTGTTCTCAGCTACTGCCCCAGAGCCATGCAATACATTTCAATAATAATGAACTAAATATCTGAAACTGTAAGCAAGCCCCAACTAAATACCTTCTTTTGTAAGAGTTACCTTAGCAATTCAGTTTTTTTTTTCTCTTATGAAGTTGAGTATTGTTCTGGGATTTTGATGGGGATTTCATTAGATCTGTAGACTGCTTTTGGTAAGATTGCTATTTTTTATTATTTTGACCTGTTCAATACTAAAACCTTGGGAGGACTCACTATACTTCATTTCAAGCTATACTCTAGAGCTACAGTAATAATAACAGCTTGATACTGGCATAACAACAGACTTGTGGATCAATGGAATTGAATCAAAGTCCCTGATATTAGTCCACACACCTATGAATACCTGATTTTTGACAAAGAGACTAAAAATGTACAGGAGAAAAATGATAGTATTTTCAACAAATGGTGCTGGCATAAATGAATGAAGGTATATAGAAAAGCACAAATAGATTCATAACTATCACCCTACACAAAACTCAAGCTCAAGTGGATCAAAGACCTCAACATAAACCTAGTCACACTGAACTTGAGAGAAAATAAAGTGGGAAATACCCTTAAATGCAATCACATAGGCAACCACTTTCTAAATATAACACCAGTAGCATAGACACTAAGAAAAAATTAATACATGAGACTTTCTGAAACTGAGAAGCTTTTGTAAGGTAAAGAACATGGTCAATAAGACAAAACAATAGCCTACAGAATGCAAAAAAAAAAAAAAAAAAAAAAAAGAAAATCTTCACCAACCCTACATCTGACAGAGGATTGATCTCTAAAATATATAGAGAACTCAAGAAACTGGAAGCCAAAAGCCAAATAATCCAATTAAAAAGTGGAGTTCAGAGCTAAACAGGGAATTCTCAACAGTAGAATTTCAAATGGCTGAAAGACACTTAAAGAATTGTTCAACATCTTGAACCAACAAAAAAAATGCAACTCAAAACAACTGAGAGATACCATCAAATATCTGTAAGAATAGCTAAGATCAAAAAATAGATGACAACCTATGCTCAAGGGGATATGTAGAATGAATACTTCTCCACTTCTGGTGGGAATGTAAATTTGTAAAGTCACTATGGAAATCATATTGCTATTCCTCAGAAAACTGGGAATCAATCTACCCAATGATCCAGCGATACCACAATTGTGCATATACCCAAAGAACGTACATTCTTATCCCTAAGGCATTAGCTCAACTATGTTCATAGCAGCATTATTTGTAATAGCCAGAATCTAGAAACAACCTAGATATCCCTCAACTGAAGTATAGATTTTAAAAATGTGGTATATTTATACAATGGAGTACTGCTCAGCAGAAAAAAAAAATGACAACTTAAAATCTGCAGGGAAATGGATGGATCTGGAAAGTATCATCTTGGATGAGGTAACACAGACCCAGAAAGAAAATCATGGTATATACTCACTCATAAATGAATTTCAGACATAAAGCAAAAGATACTAGGCTATAATCTACAATCTCTGAGAAGCTACGTAACAGGGAAAACTTAAGAAAGACAGCCATGAATCCCCTTGGGAAAAGGAAATAGAAAAGATCTCCTTAGTAAATTGGGATTATATGGGGGAGTGAGCAAGGGGAGGCTGGGAAGAAATCATGAGAGAAGGAAATGGTTGAGCAGGAGGAGCAAATGAGGGGGAGAACAAAGAAATGGATATCTTGATAGAGGGAGTCATTGTAGGGTCAGAGAGAAATCTGGTGGTTAAAAAAAAAATTCAAGAACCCACAAGATCTCTTGGATTGGACTCCAAGCAAAAGTAGAGAGGGTGCCTAAACAGGACTTTTATAATTAAATAAATGACTACCCTAATTGTCACTATAGAACCTTCATCCAGCAACTGATGGTGGCTGAAGCAGGGATTCATAGCTAAGCACCAGGTTGAGCTTCTAGTCCAGGTGGAGAGAGAGAGAGAGAGAGAGAGAGAGAGAGAGAGAGAGAGAGAGAGAGAGAGAGAGAGAGAGAGAGAGAGAGACTATGAGCAAAGGAATCAGGATCATGAGGAGAAGACTAACAGAGCGGGCTGCCCTGAGCTATTGGGAGCTCACTAACTCTAAAATAACAAAGAACCACAGAGGAACATGTATGGGAAGGAACTAAATCCTCCAAATGTAAATGACAGGCATGGACAGTCTATGGAGCCTCTTGTACGAGGACCAGAGTTTACTCCTGGTACATGAATTGATATCTTGAAGCCCATCATTTATAGAGGAACACTTTACTCCACCTTGATACTTGGGGAAGGGAATCGGACCTTCCTACAAAACTGACTCACCTTGGGATTCCTTGCCCTCCCTGGGGAAAGGATGGGGGATGGGGTGGGACAGAGAATGAGGAAGGACTGGAAGGAGGGGTGAGAGGGGGAGCAGTGATAAATATGGGGAAAAAAACTTCTAATAAAAACATAAAGATAAAAAATAGAGTTGCCTTGGTCATGGTGTCTCGTTTCAGTGATAGAACAGCCACTGAGATAAGCAGTAAGTGATTTTAACTATTAAGCCATATCTCTAGCTTCTAATTAGTTAATTTTGAAGGTACAATGAATAGCAGTGCATTCTTGCATCCCTAAAAACTTGGTAAGCAGGCTTGCTTGCTGTCTTACCCTCATAGTTTTATTTCCAAAGTATATTAGCTCATTCATCTACTTGTCTTTATGATGCCCTTGAAAGAACATGTATTCTATCAACCCCAAAGTCCTAGCCCTCTGGAGGCAGAGGCAGGAGAAACCCTAAGGAGTTCAATGCTAGAATTACCTACATAGTGAATTCCAGAATATTCAGTACCACAAAATGAGACTCTCATTTGAATAAATGTCTCACTCTTATTTTTAAAAATTTTAGCACAAATATCTTCCTATTTTTCTTTCTTTACTTTTGAAATCATGTCATTTTTATTTACTTGTATAGTATCTTAGTTATCCTGCTTGAATGTATACTCCTTTAGAGATGGAACTTGCCTGCCCTTCCAAGCTTCCAACAATAGAGGGTAAAGCATGTGCAGAATGCTCCAAAAGCATTTTGGGGATCAACCCATATGAAGTATTTTCAAAACTGTAATCTCATCTGTTTTTCTATATTTCATTCGACCTATTTTGAGACCTCTAACTTGTACGCATTTTGCTTTTTCTATTGATTGAATTTCTTTCTTCTAAGCCTCAACTGGGGCCCCTCATATTTAGTCTACTATTTCAAAGGCTGAGTGCTCTCCTTTAGAGGACATTTTGCTCAAAATGGTGGAAATAAAGAACACAGCTAACTTGGTGCCTACCATTTCTCTAAGAGACATGGACTCATTCATTCTCATCTTTCTCTTGATTCTTATCTGTTAATGTATGACATTTAAATGTAAACATATTTGAAAATAGCTTGTCATTGAATTATCTCTCCGTGTCAGTTTCATTTGCTGTTGCTTTAATAATACCCTGATAAAAAGCAACCTACATGAGAAAGGTTTAATTTAGGTCAGAATACCAGGTTACTATCCATCATAGCCAGGAAGTTAAGACAGCAGGAAGTTAGAATAGAGAGTGAATTCATACAAAGTCAGTGCTCAGCGAGTTTTCTGTACTTACACAGCCCAGAGAATGGCATAACTCACAGTGGCTGGGTCTTTAGACATCAAGCAAAGCAAACAAGTCAATCTTCCAGACAACTGATCTAGATAACTTCTTAGTAAGCCTCTCTTCCCAGTTGATTCTAGACTTTGTTGAATTGATCATTAAAAGTGACCATCATAAATTAAGTAGGAAAACATGTGATTTTCTTAAAAATGCAATTGAGAACTTCCAATCTCTATTTCCCTCTAAAATATAAAAAATAGACAAACAAATACAAAAGAACCATAAAAGGAAATTAGATAAAACTCATAAATGATGCAGAGAAAAGTTATTGGTGGTAATAGTCTAAAATAATTGCCTCTAAAATCAGAAATGTGACTTGAATTTTCAGAGGTATAAGTTCAGTTGAACACTAAAGCAGAGGGTTCACCCACTGTAACAACAATAACAATATCAAAGAGTGAAAATTAAGAAAGATAAATTATGTGCATAAAAATTTAGAGAAATTATTAGATGTTTTTAATATTTTCATTATCATAGGTTATAAGAGAGAGTTCCAGATCTTCAGAACTTTGCAACTATTGTGTGATTTTAAGGTATGAAGCAGATTTCATTGGCATGTGTTTCTTGCATTTTGCTGATAATCTACCATGAACATCTCTTAGTTATTTGAATATTTTACTTGATGTTAAAATATACTGTATGTTTTTTAAAGCTGCATTGCTATATTTATATTACTGAATTTTGAACATTATCATTTAAATGTTTTTATAAAAAGCAAGTGGTGGTGGTGCACAGTTTTATTAATCCTAACTCTTGGGGGCAGAGGCATGTAGATATCTGTGAGTTCAAGGACAGCCTATTCTAAAAAGTAAGTTCCAGGACAGACAAAGCTTTACAGAAAAAAATCCATCTTGAAGTACAAACTAACAAAAAAAGCTGGACATCACATTTTCTTGCATGAAAGGATATACCACATATTTCCAAATTAGGTTTTGTACTGTTGAGGATTAATTTAATGGAGAAACGATGCTATACATCATATAGGAAGTAGAATAAATAGACTGTAAAGCACATAAAAAGAAACAGAACACATATTTTATGATTGATCTATAAAAATTACAACCTTTTTGTTCATTGCTAGTTATAACAAGTCATTTAAAATTTAAAATATGTCCTTATGTTTTTTCAGACCATATTTGTTCATTGGATGTCCTACCTCAGCAGGAATTAGAGTTCCATCAGAGATACTTCCTTTCTTCATGTTCTGTAATATATTATTCTTAGGGTCATGTTTCACCTGCTTTTCTGACCTCTACCAACACTCCTTTGAGAAAAAAAATATCTTACCTGGATCACCACACAAGTAGTAGGCCTATAGAGGTCTTCCTGTTTTTCTTTTACAAGTCCATCAAATTTGCAAGTCAGGTAGCTTTTAAGTCTCCAAGTATCAATGCCAACAAAGACCAGCTTTGTGGACCACTGAGTTTACTGTGGTTACTTGCAGAATTATGGGTGAGAGCTTATTTATAGGAACATGAATTACTCAAAGGCAGCTGTATCACCAAAAGCCCACTGGTGATGACTTGGTGAAATCAGGAAACTTGGAGCTCTGTGCACACTTTGTAGGCAATTCAAAGTTCAAAGAGTCTCTTCCAGGTCTCTGATTAGTCTGAGTCTCCTGAGCAGTACTTACTTAGTATACCACATTGGAAAGGAAGGAGATTTGTGCATTTGGTCAGTTTCAGAGACCAAATCTTAGCAAACCGTACTTCAGAACATCTTGATTCTTTGTGAGATTTGCTCCAGGATAGAATACTTCAGTTTATAAAAAATTGTTACAAAATGGCTCTTACTCCAAGAGCTGCTATAAATTTTAATGTTGAATTTTAGGATAATTTGTGATTCATGAAAAGGTTTCAATTATTATCTCTAGATATTTTCTAATTCTTCTTAACCAGTTTCCCCCATTTTTAGTGCCTGGAATATTTATAGGGCAAATATCAAAACTAAAAAGCTTTTTGCCATATTTCTGCTATATTCTAGTACCTGGCTTAGGCCAACTGGAATGTATTAGGGCTAGATAGCTTTTCCTGTGCTCAATGTGCTATTATGTTGGTTTGTTCTTTGTTCTAAGACTCCATCTAGGACAACCCAATATTCAGTTGAATCATGTTGTTAGCTTTGTTTGGAGGGTAACAATTCCTTAGAATTTCCTTGTTTATGTTAACTTTGAGAAATAGTGGTCCCACATTTTGTAGGTTGACTCTCAATTTGATTTTGTTTGCTATTTTCATGTAGTGAATTTACATTATGGACTTGGAGAAGAAAACCATCCAAGTAGAATAATATTTATTTTTTCCTCTAAAAGTTTTGTTTTGAAACAATTATTAATAAGTCAATAGATGAGGAAGAGGAGAGGAGTCAGTGAATAGAATGTTTATTGAAAAAGCATGAAGACCTGTGCTCAGATTCCTGGAATCCATGAAAAAAGCCAGATATGGACATGCACTTCTGTGACCACAGCCCTAGAAGACAGAGACAGGAAGGTCCCCAAAACTCACTGACTGTCAGTCCAACAAAAAATGTCAGGTTAAGAGATTTTTCTTTTATCCATTTTTAAAATTTTATTCAACCATTTATTTATGAAGGATTATAACTCTAATATATTGAACAGTAATACATATTTTATTTTGATACTCACACTCTGGTTACTAAAAACTTCCTCTGAATGTTTATTAAGTTTATTTATCCTGGAAAATCCTTTGTTTTCAGGCACTGTGAAATGTTTCATGATCTGATATATTTCTGCCCTCACTCATAACTCCAGAGAAGGCTATCTTCTTATACTGAAAAATGATGACATAATTCAAGACCTGACCATCTCCTGTGTTCTTGTTCCTCATGTGTCCTTGTGTCTAGACTCAATTAGTTTGTATACAGATCTATCTACTTATCTAGACAATACCATGATTTCTTTTGCCTATTCATCTGATTCTTTCCAAAGTTTATTCACTCGTAGTTTTCTGCCTTCACCCTTAATTTTTTTCAATTTCCATCTTCAGAGGTAAGATTAGCAATGTCTCTCTTGTCATCTAATGTGTGTTTTTTAATTAGTTCAAACTCAGTATATTTGTTTACCAATTTTAGTATTTCTAACTTATATTCCTATGAGACAACATTATCAACTATGACATAACATTAATTTGTCCGTCTATCATCTTCTTTTTGTCTATTGTTTTCAATAAAATAAACTTTTCCCAATGATGTGGCAAAGAGGCTTTTCCAGTGAAGTTAAGTCAATATTCTTTTGGTAACTGTATTTCTTTATGGAATTTTCTTACTCTTGTTTGACTTGGTTTTTCATGCACTGTAATTTTTTTGTTACAAAATTGCATGGGTATTGACAATTGTACTGTATATAATTTTATACTAACAGTAAACTTTTTGCTGTTAAATAGACTTAAACACTTCCTTTCTGGTCTATTGAAATGGCTCAGTGGATAAAGAGCCTTGTTACCAAGCCTAATGACCTGAACTTGATCTCCAAAGTGCATGTGAGGAAAGGAGAGGACTGATTTCTACAAATTGTCCTCTAACCTCCACACTTGAACCATGCATGATACATCTGAATGCACATATATATGTGAATAATTAATTAATTAATTAAATTTTACTTTTCCTCAGTACTCTTTTCCAAACCCCTATCAGCCAGAATATACTTTCATCCCTGTAATTTTGCTTCTTCTTGGATGTCATATACATTGAATCAATAAATTACAATCTTCTTGACTGGTCTTCATTCATCTTGTGAAGTCTCTATACACTAATGTTTAGTGAGATATATTTTATATTTAATAAAATTAGTCTGGAATATCAAAGAAAAGAATCACCCACAGTCAAGCCATGAGCATCATGCCTTTAATCCAAGCACAGGGATCAAAAAATGGTGACTCATACTTCTAATGCCACCACTTAGGGAACAGAGATCTTTCTGTATTTCTATGAGTTCTAGGCCTAACAACCAAACAGTAGTAGCTCACACCTTTAATTCTAACTCTAGGATTATGATGCAGAGTTGAACCCAGAAGTGAAAGAACTGAGTGGAGACGGTATCTAAGGCAGGCATGGGCACATATTCTGGAATTCTGCAGGAGCAACTAGCCAGGGAGAGGACTCTACAAGATACCATTTACTCTGTTTGGCCCAAGACTTGGCTGGGTGAGAACTGACTGTGATCAGTCTCCTTTCTCTGATATTCCACATTTTACCCAATATCTGGCTCAGGATTTTCATTAAATACCTACTAGAATTTCTTTAATGTTTGGTGTTCAACTTTTGGGGCATAAATTTGAAAAGGAAAAACAAAACAAAAATGCTTGCTGGACACAGCAACACTTGGTGGAGGAGCAATTAGACTAGTCTTTCTGTTTGGAGTTGGCTTCTCTGGTGGAGCCCACCACATGTGTTACTTGTTCACATTTATCTGGGTAAGTTTTATGACAGTGGCCTCCCTCTTCTGGTGAGTTGTGGGTTTCTTTTCCTTTTTTTTTTTAACCCCTGCCTTGGGCTGCTACCACACTAGGTAGTTGCCCCACTTCACATTCATCTGAATTGTCACTGAAAACAAGTTTGGTGAGTAAATTGGATTTTCTTAAGAAGAGAAATTCAGTTAAGGCAATGGAAGGTAATTGGTCATTCTTTGATGTTACTCTGGAAGAGGTAAAGGATAACACAAATAATGTAGGTGGGATTACCATCATCATGTTTGCTATAATGTTTATTATGACTATTATATGTTTGACTATTTCTGTTTTATCATTTAAAAAAAAGTCAATTAATGTGAATGCCAAGAAGAAAACCCATTAAGAAAGAATACAAAAATATTAAAAATCAAACAGAAATTTAAAGAACCAATGTCATCATTTTCATATAAGATTTATATAAAAACAGTCTAAGGCTTTCAAGCAGCAAACATTAGTATATCCAATAACTTTAAAGAAATCACAAAGTGATTAAAACAATGTTCAAGATTAATTGGGTTCCAGTAAAAATATTAGATTTAAGGAGAGTCAAGAAAGTACTTGTTACATTTGATATGCATTCATCATTTGTAAAACAAATGTTAAACTCCTGGTCAACATATTACTGAATTATCCCTCAGGACTGGTTATATAGGGTTATTACTGTTTTGGAGACTGGGTAGCTTTTAGAATGGAAGACATGGTAGAAGGAGAAGGCTAAAACAATAGAACAAAGAAGCAGAGCTAGAGGCATAGAAATCTCTCAAGACCAACTTCTTCGAGAAGGAGATTAATGTGATGTAGAAAAGCAAATGCTATGCCAAGAGCACATCCTGGATTTATGATGAATGGCAGCCTTGAAATCATGGGACAGAACTGAAGAAACAGGAAAGAAAATGGAATTTTTTACAAAAGAAATTTAAAGTACAAAAGAAAATTTTTACAGACTTTTTGCAGAGATTAACTACAGCTGTAATGGTGTCAGAATCAGAAGCTAGCAAATAATAATTGACTTCTTGGTTTTTGAAAATGCTAACTCACAATGTAAAAGAATAGGTAAACCACTAAAAGCAAGATTACCACCCTTGGAAAATTGGATTTGTGATACACTTAATTTAGAACCTTATAACTGTGATGATAACTGGGTAGAAGAGATTATTTCTAGAGGTATAAGAAAAATTAAAATATTAAATGTTACAATTGTGAAAGGCAACACTATATAAAAAAAAGACTGTAAATAAGGCATTTCTAGAAACAGTGTCTTTGTTAGGAATAATGTCAAGAGAACATCTCTCCCTTCTGGAGTATGCAGAAGGTGTGGCAAATTGAGGCATTGGACTAATAAGTGCAGGTTAACAAGAGACAGATAAGGCAACTTTTTGCCTTTGGGAAATGTCTAGAGGGGGATTTTGAAAGCTCTTATATCAAATCTCTTCAGTCTTACCCTACCATCATGGAAGAAACACCTTCACAGAGCAATTAAAGAAACTAAAGCTTATTTTTTAAAACCATACTACTCTAGACAATAGAAAAGAGAATTACATCTTCAGGAATACCATAAAGCAAATATTTGGGCAAACTTTTATAAATGAACAAAGGCCAAAGTTAAAAATGTAAATAAAGGATGTTATCATTGAAGGTTTGGTGAGCACAGGGGCAGGTGTTACCATAATTTCATGAGAGTTGTGGCATACAAATTGGCCCTTGAGGAGGTAAATGTTCAGTTTTGGGAAATGGCATATTATCCCAGATAAAACAGAGTGCAAGATGGCTTGAATATGTAGGGCCAGAAGGACAATGCTTTGGAAGGTATTTCCCACTTTCTTTTCTATCAAGTTCAGAGTGGCTGGGTTTATGTTGAGTTCTTTGATCCACTTGGGTTTGAGTTTTGTGCAGGGTGACAGGCTTGGATCTATTTGCATTTTTCTACACACTACCAACCAACTGTGCCAAGACCATTTGTTAAAGATACTTTTTTTTTCATTGAATATTTTGGGCCTCTTTGTTGAAGATCAGGTGTTCATAGGTTTTTGGGTTAATGCCCGGATCCTCAATTTGATTCCATCGATCCACAAGTCTGTTTTTATGCCAGTACCAGGCTGCTTTTATTACTGTAGCTCTATATTATAATTTGAAGTCAGGGATGGTGATACCTCCTGAGGTTCTTTTGTTGAACAAAATTTTTTGCCAATCTTGGCTTTCCCGTTATTCCAAATGGAGTTGAGTATTGTTCTTTAGAGGTCTGTAAAATATTGTGTTGGGAGTTTGATAGGCAGTGCATTGAATCTGTACATTGCTTTTGGTAGAATTGCCATTTTTACTATGTTGATCTTATCTATCCAGGAGCATGGGAGATCTTTCCATTTTCAGATATCCTCTTCAATTTCTTTTTTCAGTGATTTAAAATTTTTGTCAAATAGATCTGTTACTTTTTTGGTTATAGTTACTCTAAGGTATTTAATGCTATTTGCAGCTATTATAAAGGCTGATGATTGCCTTATTTCTGTTTCAGCCCTTTTATCTTAAGTGTATAGGAGGGCTTCTGATTTCTTTGAGTTAATCTTGTATCCTGCTACATTGCTGAAGGTGCTTATCAGCTGTAGAATTTTGTGAATCACTTATGTATACAAATATATCATCTGCAAATAGAGATTGTTTCACTTCTTCTTTTCCAATTTGTATTCCCTTAATTTTCTTGTGTTCTCTTATTGCTTTACCTAAAACTTTAAGAACTACATTGAATAGATAAGGGGAGAGAGGACATCCTTGTGTAGTTCCTGATTTTAATAGAATTGTATGAGTTTTCATCATTAAGTTTGATGGTGGCTGTCAGTTTCTTGTAAATTGCCTTTATTATATTGAGATATTTTCTCTGTATTTCTGACATCTCCATGGGTGTGTTTTAAATCACTTTATTTACCCATCACCTCTCAATGAACAAAAATGTCTTTGTTTTAAAATCACTAATGAGTGAGTACATACCCTGCTTATCCTTCTGGGTTTGTGAGACCTTGCTCATGAAGATATTCTCCAAATCCATTCATTTGCTGGCATATTTTAGTATATCTATTTTTTCTTACTGCTGAGTACTCACCATCCCCAACTTCAAGTTATACTATAGAGCTACAGTAATGAATGCAGCATGGTACTGGCATAAAAACACACTTGTGGATCAATGGAATAGAATTGGAGACTCAGATATTAACCCACACTTTTATGAATAGCTGATTTTAGACAAAGAGATCAAAAATATTCAATGGAAAAAAGATAGCATCTTCAACAAATTGTGTTGGCATACCTGGATGGCAGTATGTAAAAAAATGCAAATAGATCCAAGCCTGTCACCCTGCACATAACTCAAATCAAAGTGGATCAAAGAATTCAACATAAACCATAAACCCAGCCACACTGAAATTGACAGGAAAAAAAAGTCGGAAATACTCCTCCAATGCATTGGCACAAGTGACCACTTCCTAAATATGACATCAGTATCACAGACACTAAAAACAACAATCAATAAGTGGGACCTCCTGAAAGTGAGAAGCTTCTTTAAAGCCAGAGACATAGTCAATAAGACAAAATGACAGCCTACAGAAATGCAAAATATTTTCACCAACCCTACAAGTGACAGAGGATTGATTTCTAAAATACATAGAGAACTCAAGATACTAGAACTCAAAGCCCTAAATATCTCGATTAAAAATTGGGATTCAAAATTAAAAAGTGAATTCTCAGCAGAAGAATTACAAATAGCTGAAAGACACTTGAAAAAAAAATGCTCAAAATCTTTAGTCATCAGAGAAATGCAAATCAAAACAACTTTAATATACCACCTTAAACCTGTCAGAATGGCTAAGATCAAAAGCACAGATGACAGCCTATGCTGGAGAGGATGCAGAGCATGGGGAACACTCTTCAATTGTTGGTGGGAGTGTAAACTTGTTCAGCCACTCTGGAATACATACAGTATGATGGTTACTGGGAAAACTGGTAATCAATCTTCCCAAGGATCCAGCAATACCACAATGGGGCATATACCCCAAAGACACACATTCACACCCCAAAAGCATTAGATCATTAGTGGCCTTTTACAAAGAGAAGTTATAGGCCTTAGAACAGTTGGTACAAGAGCAGTTACATGCTCAGCATATTGAAGAATCAACAAGCCCTTGGAATTCTCCTGTGTTTGGTACTAAAAAGAAATCTGGAAAATGGAGAATAGTACCAGATCTAAGAGTGGTATACAAGGTAATTCAGCCAATGGTTTTTCTACAATGTGCAATTTCTTTGCCTTCTCTGTTACCTGAAGAATGGCCCAGTAGAGGGCTGCAGAGATGGCTCAGCAGTTAAGAGCACTGACTGTTCTTTCAGAGGTCCTGAGTTCAATTCCCAGCAACCACATGGTGGCTCACAACCATCTGTAATGAAATATGGTATCCTCTTCTGTACATTGTATACATAATAAACAAATAAATATTTAAAAAATAATGGTCCATTATATTAACCAATTTAAAAGACTTTTATTTTTACAATGTCTTTACAAGAACAGGACAAAGTAAACTTAGCCTTTACAGCACTCACTTATAACATTCTCTGCCTTTAAAGTGGTATCAATGGAGTGTTCTCCCACAGGGAATGTTAAAAATTCCTACTCTGTGGCAATATTTTGTACAAAAGCCATTAGAAATGATATGTAACAAATTTCCACAATAGCTCATTTACCAGTACAAGGATGATATCTTGTTGGATATTAGTTCAAATATAGATACATTAGAAAGACTTTTTAAAGATGTTTATAAAATAAATCCAACCAACCAAACAAACAAAAAACACAAAACACCTTTGTTTGCTTGGGGATTACAAATTCCTCCTGAGCAGGACTGGGTGCTGTCTGCAGAGCATGTCCCAGTGCACTCTGGAGCAGATGGAGATAAATTCTGCCTGTCATGGTCCCCTCAGCTGCTGCTGAGGGATCTTTCAGGGCCGCCACCTGGCCTCCAATTGGTCAAACAGAGAAATATTGAAGACTTGAATTTCAGTCCCCTGCACAGTGCAGAAGTAGTGATTGAGCAGACCTTCTCCTCAGAGGTCACAGGAGATACACAAGCCCGAGTGCCACAACTGACCAGGAGCCACCTAATCATGAACCACTAAAGCCATGGGCAAATGTCAGTGCAAAAACTTTCATAATAATAGAAAGAACAACAAGGTAATTCCAGAAGAAAGTGGTGATCCTGCAAATACAAGACCTGAACTGAGCAATGAAGAGGAAACAGAGGGAAGCAACACCAAAATTTCCTTTTTGATGAGCATCGAAGTTCTCAAAGAAGATATGAAAAATAGCCTTAAAGAAATAGAAGAAAATACAAACAAAAAATTGGAAGAGATGAACAAATCTATGAAAGAAACATGCCAGGAACTAAAAGCTGAAATAGAAGCAATAAAAAAGGCACAAAATGAGGCAAACATTCAAATAGAAAATCTGAAGAAAAGAGCTGGAAACACAGATACAAGCATAACAAACAGAGTTCAAGAGATGGAAGATAGACTCTCTGAAGTAGAAGACTCAGTAGCTCAAATAGATATAGCAGTCAAAGAAAATAGTAAAACGAAAAAAGCCATAACTCAAAATGTTCAAGAAATCTGGGACACCATGAAAAGACCTAATTTGAGAATAATAGGAATAGAAGAAGGAGAAGAATACCAGCTCAAAGGCACAGATAATACTTTCAATAAAGTCATAGAAGAAAACTTCTCTAACCTGAAGAAGGAAATGCCTATAAAGATACAAGAAGCTTACATAACACCAAATAGATATGACCCCCCCAAAAAGTCCACACGCCATATTATAATCAAGCCACAAAACATACAGAACAAAGAAAAAACTTCAAGAGCTGCAAAAGAAAAGGGTCAACTTACATATAAAGGCAGACCCATCAGAATAACGCCTGACTATTCAACGGAAACGATGAAAACTAGAAGAGCTTGGTCAGAAGTTATACAGACGCTAAAAGAGCATGGCTGCCAAACTAGAATACTATACCCTGCAAAATTTTCAATCACCATAGATGGAGTAAACAACATATTTTAGGACAAAGTCAGACTGAAAGAATATCTATCTACCAATCCAGCACTACAGAGAGTATTAGAGGGAAAACTACAACATAAGGACCCCAGATACACCCATGGAATCACAAACAATCAATAAGTCCACAGAAGAATACCCTAGAGAAAGGAAATACAAACAAGTTACCACCAAAAATGGCAGGAAATATCAATCAATGGTCACTAATTTCCCTTAATATCAATGGTCTCAACTCTCCTATAAAACATCACACACTAACAAGATGAATACAACAATAGAAGCCATCCTTCTGTTGCTTACAAGAAACACATCTCAATCACAAGGACAGACACAGGCTTAGAATAATGGGTTGGGAAAAGATGTTCCAGTCAAATGGTCCTAAGAAACAAAGAGGGGTTGCAATCCTAATATCTAACAAAGAAGACTTTAAGCTAAAAGCAATAAAAAGAGACCAAGATGGTCACTACTTATTCATCACAGGAAAAATTGGTCAAGTGGAGATTTCAATCTTGAATATTTATGCCCCTAATATAAGGGCACCTACTTATATAAAAGAAACACTGCTAAAGCTCAAATCCCACATCAATTCTTACACCCTACCCTGGATAGATCAACCAGACAGAGACTCAACAGAGAAATAAGGAGCCTAAATGAGGTTATGATGCAAATGGATTTCATAGATATCTACAGAAGCTTCTACCCAAACACAAAAAATTTACATATTTCTCAGCTCCTCATGGAACTTTCTCCAAAATTGACCACATAATTGGTCATAAAGCAAATATCAACAAATACAAAAAAAATGGAAATAATCCCTTGTAACATATCGGACCACCAGGGCCTAAAGTTATAGTTCAACAACATCAAAACCCAAAGAAAGCATACCAACTCATGGAAACTAAACATCACTCAGCTGAACCATCTCTGGGACAAGGAAGAAATTAAGAAAGAAATCAAAGTCTTCCTAGAATTTAATGAAAATGAATCCACAATGTATCTAAACTTGTGGGACACAATGAAAGCAGTCTTAAGAGGAAAATTCATAGAGCTAGATGCCTATATGAAAAACCTAGAGAAATCCCACATTAGAGACCTAACAGCTCAGCTGAAAGCCTTAGAACAATTAGAAGCAAACTCACCTAGAAGGAGTAGACAGCAGGAAATAATCAAACTTAGAGCTGAAATCAATACAATTGAAACAAAAAGAACAATACAAAGAATCAACAAATCTAAGAGTTGGTTCTTTGAGAAAGTTAACAAGATAGATAAGCCCTTAGCCAAGCTAATCAAAAAACAGAGAGAGAGTGTTCAAATCAACAAAATCAGAAATGAAAAGTGAGACATAACAACAAACCCCCAGGAAAAACAGTGAATTATCAGATCATATTTTGAAAATCTGTATTCCACAAAAATGGAAAACCTAGAAGAAATGGACAGCTTTCTGGACAGGTACCATCTACCAAAATTAAATGAAGATCAGATTAATTACCTAAACAGGCCTATAACCATTACGGAAATTGAAGCTGTCATTAAAAACCTCCTGAAAAATAAAAGCCCTGGTCCAGATGGTTTCAGTGCCGAATTCTACCAGACATTCAAAGAAGAATTACTATCATTACTCTTCAAACTATTTCACACAGTAGAAACTTAAGGAATATTGCCAAATTCCTTTTATGACACCACAATTACCCTAATACCCAAGTCATTCAAAGACACAACAAAGAAGGAGAATTACAGACCAATTTCCCTCATGAATATTGATGCGAAAATTCTCAACATAATTTTGGCAAACCGTACACAACAATGTATAAAAATATCATCCACCATGACCAAGTAGGCTTCATCCCAGAAATTCAGGGCTGGTTTAACATACGAAAAACTGCAAATGTTATCCATCATATAAATAAACTAAAGGAACAAAACCACATCTTTATATCCTTAGATGCTGAAAAAGCCTTTGATAAAATCCAACACTCCTTTATGATTAAAGTCCTGGAGAGATCAGGAATACAGGGAGAATACCTAAATATAATAAAGGCGATTTACAAGAAGGTGACAGCCAGTATCAAACTTAAGGGAGAAATATCTCAAAGAAATCCCACTAAAATCAGGAACTAGATAACGATGTCCTCTTTCCTCTTATCTATTCAATATAGTTCTCAAAGTTTTAACTAAAGCAATAAGGGAACAGAAAGAGATTAAGGGGATACAAATTAGAAAAGAAGTGAAGCTATCTCTATTTGCAGATAATATGATTGTATGCATAAGTGACCCACAAAATTCTTCCAAGGAACTGCTACAGCTGATTAACACCTTCAGCAATATAGCAAGATACAAGATTAACTCAAAGAAATCAGTAGCCCTTCTATACACTAAAGATAGAAGAGCTGAAAAAGAAATAAGGGAAACATTACCCTTCATAATAGCTGCAAATAGTATTAAATACCTTGGAGTAACTATAACCAAAGAAGTAACAGACCTATTTGACAAAAATGTTAAATCACTAAAGAAAGAAATTGAAGAGGATATCAGAAAATGGAAAGCTCTCCCATGTTACTGGATAGGTAGGATCAACATAGTAAAAATGGCAATTCTACCAAAGGCAATCTACAGATTCAATGCACTGCCCATCAAAATCCCAACACAATATTTTTTGGACCTTGAAATAACAATACTCAATTTTATTTGGAATAACAGGAAAGCCAGGATCGCCAAAACAATTTTACTCAACAAAAGTACCTCAGGAGGTATTGCCATTCCTGACTTCAAGTTATACTATAGAGCTACAGTAATAAAAGCAGCCTGGTACTGGCATAAAAACAGACTTGTGAATCAATGGAATAGAATTGAGAATCCACACATTAACCCAAAAACTATGAACACTTTGTCTTTGAGAAAGAGGCCCAAAACATTCAATGGAAAAAAGATAGTATATTTAACAAGTTGTGTTGGCATAGCTGGATGGAAGTATGTAGAAAAATGCAAATAGACCCGAGCCTGTCACCCTGCACAAAACTCAAATCCAAGTGGATCAAAGATCTCAACATAAACCCAGCCACTTTGAACTTGATATAAAAGATAGTGGGAAATACACTTCTACAAATTGGCACAGGCCACCACTTCCTAAATATAACAGCAGTGGCACAGACACTAAGACCAACAATCAATAAGTGGGATCTCCTGAAGCTAGGAAGCTTCTGTAAAGTCAAGGAAATTGTCAATAGGACAAAACGACAGCCTACAGAATGGGAAAAGATTTTCACCAACCCAACAAGTGATAGAGGACTGATCTCTAAGATATATAAAGAGCTCAAGAATCAAGAATCTAGAGCCCAAAACCTTGAATAACCCAATCAAAAAATGGGGTTCAGATATAAAAAGGGAATTCTCAGCAGAGGAATTACAAATGGCTGAAAGGCACCTGAAAAAGTGCTCATCATCTTTAGCTATCAGAGAAATACAAATCAAAACAACTTTGAGATACTACCTAACACCTGTTAGATTGGCTAAGATAAAAGGCACAGATGACAGCCTATGTTGGAGAGGATGCGGAGCAAGGGGAACACTCCTCCATTGTTGGTGGGAGTGTAAACTTGTTCAGCCACTTTGGAATGCAATATGGTGGTTTCTCAGAAAATTGAGAATCAATCTCCCCAAGGACCCAGCAATACCACTTGTGGGTGTACACCCTAAAGATGCACATTCACACTCCAAAGGTATTAGCTCAACTATGTTCATAGCAGCATTATTTGTAATAGTAAGAACCTGGAAACAACCTAGATATCTCTCAGGTGAAGAATAGATTAACAAACTGTGGTACATCAACACAATGGAATACTACTCAGCAGTAAGAAAAAAATGATATCCTAAAATTTTTAGGCTAATGGATGGATTTGGAGAACATCCTTCTCAGCGAGGTATCACAAACTCAGAAAGATAAGCAGGGGATGTACTCACTCATTAGTG
Organism: Sigmodon hispidus; assembly: GCA_004025045.1. Taxonomy (NCBI): domain Eukaryota; kingdom Metazoa; phylum Chordata; class Mammalia; order Rodentia; family Cricetidae; genus Sigmodon; species Sigmodon hispidus. The sequence goes on along the minus strand of PVIH01006274.1, from coordinate 58,258 downwards.
GTCTCTAAACACACAAACAAGAAAAAAAGCAAAGCATGCACAAGGAGTAAACCACAACCACTGAACAGCTTGGGATCAGAAACACCCTGGACTGACCCTTCAGATCCCACTCCACCTAGAGGTACACTTGACTCACTCTTGAGGGAGGGGGGACAAAAGTTGATTTGCCAGGAGTGGAGACTGAACTAAGCATTATTGGATCAGTGGGACCCTGGGACTTTCTGCTGCCTGCCCAGGAAGGGCTGGGGAGTTGCTGAGAAGTAAAAATGACCTGATGTGGTGAGAAGGGGAAGGGACCTTGAATAAGGATATACAGGGATAGAAAAAAAAATTCAGAGGGAAAGCTGAACACAAAATAATTTTATGTGTAGCAAATTATTTGCATTATCACCCTTGAAAAGTCATGCTTATGATTTTTATTTCCTTTATAGTTATTGTTAACTTATCAGCATTTTAAATTCAATTTACTGTTTTTCTTGATTAATACAAAATAAAGAAGAAAAAAGAGGAAATCCCATTAGTTATTTAGGATACAAAATAGGCCCACAAAATATTAGACCCTAAAAGATACAAATCAGAAGAGGTAGATTGTGGACTCTTAATGATTTCCAAAGATTGCTTTGAGATATTTCTAATTTTTTGACCATTATTGGGATAATATTAATGAACTGGATAATATGTTAAAAACTTTAAATGGTGACATGGACTTAAATAGTCTGAGATAACTGTCAGCTGAAACTGAAGTTGAAGACTTTGTTAAAAAAGAAATTACAGGTTACACATAATGTGTATCCTGACCTTAAAGCATTCTTTTTTTAATGCAATGGGAAAATCTTATATTGGAATTGATATTTCTTTTTTATTTTTTATTTATATATTTATTATTTTGTTATTTTTTCATTATGCACCCCATCTAACTTAGTTATCAGACTTCTCAGATTCATACCCACTCTTATGATCTCCCCATTTATAAAAATGTCCATTCATGCTGCTCATTTACTTAACTGAAGCATAATGAACCTCCTGTGGCTAACCCCTTAAAGAAAACAAGTCTTATTGGAATAGATATTTCTACCCCATAAACCAAGTAAGAAATTAAAGACACATGTGAAAAAGATTTCTGATTTGATTTTTAAAGAAAAATTAAGACTTCATTAATTTACAGAAATGAACTCATCAGAAATTGTTGTACCTTTAACTAATGAAGAAATTGACTAATTATGGGAAGATAGTGAACCTTAGCAAAGAGCTTGAAGTAATGTTTTTGAAAGAGATTAACAACAGATATCCTCAAAGGAACAAGTGGAATTTATAACAAAACTAATTGGATTCTTTCTCATATTGTATGGGATATACCAGTTCTTAGAGCTTCTACATTTTATTCTGATGCAAAAATGAGGAAACCCTGGTTACAAATCAGAAAATCTAAGTAAATTGGTTCAAAGCCCTTATAATTCTGTGCAAAAGTCAAAATTATATGCTATCATGATAGTATTAGCAGATTTTATAGAACCTTTTAGCACAATCACTGACTTTAAGTATGCAGAGTTATTTTACACATTGATACTGCTGATTTTATTAATGATGAGTAAGAACTAACTTCATTATTTATTCTGTTACAAAAAATAATCAGAAATAGGTGTCATCCCCTTTATATAATAGACAGCCAGGTCCTCTACCGCAAGGTAATGATGAAAATAATAAATTAGTAGTAAGAAATGTGCTAGAGACCTTAGAGTTTCAAAAATATATCATGTCAATAGCAAAGTTTTAAAAAAGGATTTCTCCATCACTTGGCAATAAGCCAAAGAAACTGTAAAAAGATGTCCACCTGTTTCTTCTATACCAAAGTCCATTATCAGCACAAAACAATCCTAAAGATACATACATATATATATATATATATAATGAAATTTGGCAGATGGGTGTGTTTTATTTTACAGAACTTGGAAAATTAAGATATATACATCATACAATAGGTAGGTTTTTTCATATTTCTATGGGCAACTGCTTTGAATTAAAAAAAGATTGATACTGTAATCACACATTTGCTAGAAGTTATGGCCATCAAGGGAATATTGTACAAATAAAGACTGACAATGCTCTGGTATATGTCTCTAGTGAAAGGAAACATATTTTTGCTTATTATAATATAATAGTAAAGGTATATTACACAATCCTACAGGGCAAGTAGTCATAGAGAGAACAAATCAAACCCTAAACAATATGCTAAATAAATAGAAAGGAATAAGAAAGGCCCCCTAGAAATAGAATACATAGTGTTTTATCAACTTTAAATTTTCTCAGCACTAATGAGAAAGGAACAAGAATTGCTGAAAGGCATTTTTACTATAGAAAAAAAACTGAGATAAATCAGCCTGTATACTTCAAAGATGCACTGACTTCAGAATGGAAGCCAAGATATGTGCTATGTTGGGCAAGGGGTTTTGCTTTTGTTTCCACAGGTGAAGAAAAGCTATTAATACCATCAAAACTAATAAAGACTCGATTTGAACTGGAGACATTTTATGAAAATGAGAATTGATGGTTCATCCATCCATATTACAATTAACTTGTAAGAAAAACAAAAGGTTGAGATGGGTTTTGTTTTTGTCTTTACAGAAAACTAGAAAAGATCTTGGAAATCTAGACATCTAAAGCAGAAGGGAGGCTATGCAGAAAATTTACAAGCAAAAAAATATTGGACCTATTGGTATACTCTATAGGGTAAAATCTTATTCTTTAACCTCTATATGTCTTTACTTTAAGAGAAGTTAAAATCCCAGTTTAATTATAATTTAAAACTGGCTTTACAGTTGAAGTGTGGCTTTCTCCTTCTCTAAAGCCAAGCATTCTTTTTAAAGAAAAATGTAAAATATCTGTATCATATCAGAAGATTCACCTGATATGGGACAGAAGAATAATTAAAAATATGAGACTATTTTATTGTTACTATGCTGAATGAATGCTTATATTAAAATCTATAGGATTTTATATATATATATATACATATATATATATTTTAAACTTTTAGTTGTGATATTGGCATTTATATAGAATACTAATTAATTATAGGAAAAGACTTTATTTAGCTTCCTGTACACTGTGTTGGGTTTTAGACTCATCATGTTTCTGCAGTGATGCATGACAATGCCTAATTGTGAACTTGAAGTAAAGGAAGTTTACTTTGTGAACTAAAAGGAAGATGGGGTCCCACAACAATGATTTTGCATGGACTATGACAAAGCCAGTAGGCTGACAAAAGTCAACCAAAGATCAGATTTGGACTACAAACTGCTCAGGACAATTTCAAGGTGGCTATATGAAATAAACAATCTTCACAGACTACCCTAGTCGGGACATGAGACAAATTGTGCACCTTCTTGTTATGCAGAGACTAGTCAACAAATGATACAGCTACTTATTTCAAAAATTGACAACTAACAAAACTTTTCTTTTCAGAATTCCCTAAAGATGTCATCACCCCCAGACCGAAGGAAGTAAATTTAAAAACATGACACCCATATTCCCAAAAGTTGGGACTGGTGGCTTTTAGTCCTTCAAGGGCTTATGAATGATTATTCTTGTTTAGAGTAACTAGTTACAAATTTTTATTGGTTATGGTAAGAAAAAAATACTAAACAAGGGAGAGTAGATTTAAGGTTCTTGCTTGAAAGAAAAGATAGAAAGAAGGAGATACAGAAATGATAGAATGTAAGAGTAGATTATTGAATCTACCTTTAAAAAGCAATTACTAGTTTTAAGTATTTTACAATGGATTATATTTTTTATATATTATATATAAATTGTATATATTGTTACAAAGTTAAGATTAACTTTGTTACTATACATATATCTTTATGCTTGTTCAAGGTATTATATTTATACAGTTCATCTGAACATGCAATATAAACGGCCAGTTCTTGAAAGTTATTATTGCCAACTAATTAGGATGTTAATAATGCAAATTAGTAGTTAGACATTACAATCAAACTTATAGTCATATTAGAAAAATTTTCAAGGTCAAACAGAGATATATTTCAGATGAACAGGTCTTCTTCAAACACTTCAGAGATCAACAGAATGTGGAATATAAGATATTCTAATAACATAGGTTTTTATTGTTTTTATGGCAATGTGACATCTGCTCTTGGCAGCACCAATCTACTTCAGGGAAGATTATAGGCATCAAAACAATTCCATTTGGAGGTGACCTTCTCTGTGGCAAAAGTTATTCACTGCACGCTGGAAAGTGACCTTGCCCCAACTGCTGACAGAACTGCTGACAGCATAATGTTTAAAATGGATGAGAAGGACACACAGAAAATAAAATTAAAAAAAAACCCTGCTGAACCTTGCCATAACAAGGTAGGAAGGTCTTTAAAAATATCCTGCTTCACAGAGAAGTGGTCAGATAATCTAGGCCTCTGGACCAAAGATAGATGTTTCAACACACCAGAGAAATCTTGGGTGACTGTTCAGGCAGCTAGCTGTTTTATATTTATTTTTTGGAAGTTGCTTGCTTACATGTCCTATTTACTTAGTTAATATTATTTCCTTTTGGGAGCTCTGAGGGACTTAAAGATGAGACAGTTATAGTTATAGATTTCTAGTGACCATTTTTGAAAAGAAACTCACTTAGAGGTTAAAATGTATAAGATTGAAAGACATCAAAAGATAGTTTTCAGTCAGTAATACAAGTTAGATAGAAAGTGAATTAGGAACAATCCTCTTGATTCATAAAAATAAGATAAATAATAGAATCTTTTCTGTGAATTTGTCAATTGTTAATGGACTAGACATTACTGGTATAAATATTGCTTGTATGTATTGCATACAATTATTGTACATTTTATATATAGTTTTTCTTATGGTAGTCATAACCATTTTATTTTTGATACAAAAGAGGATATGTGGTGATATATTTTATATTTAATAAAATCAGCCTGGAATATCAGAGAACAAACCACAGTCAAGTCACGAGGATGAGAATGATAGCTCACACCTTTAATCCCAGCACAGGGATGACAAAGTGGAGACCCATGCCTTTAATCCCATCTAAACTGAACCATCAAACAGTAGTAGCTTACACCTTTAATCCTAACTCTAGAATTATGATGCAAAGTTGAACTTGGAAGTGAAACAAATGGGTGGAGACAATATCTAAGGCAGCCATAGCAACTAGCCAGGGAGAGGAACCTCGATGATAGCATTTACTCTGTTTGACCTTAGAAATTGGCTGGGTTAGCCAGCTACACCGAACATGATAGAAAAGAAAGGAGGAAATACTCTCCAATGCATCCACACAGGTGACCACTTCCTAAATATAACACCAGTAGCACAGACACTAAGAACAACAATAGGGTAACCTCCGGATGTCCCTGGCTATGTCTACAAACAAAAGTACAGGTGTTGCCTAGACAGACTTCCCCTATAAGCAAATGAAAGCCTGTATGTATAGCCACTCTAAGTGCCATCACAAAACTTACATCCAACAGTGAATTGAGGTAGAGGCAGAGATTCATGGCTGAGCACTTGGCTGAGCTCCTGGTCCAGCTGAGAGCAGAGGAGGAGAGTCTTCATGAACAAGGGGATAGGGCTTATGAGGAAAATTCTTACAATGATGACTAGATGGAGCTCTAGAGAGCTCACTGAATCAAGAACAGCACTGGGTAACCATCAGGAAAATGAACTAGGCCTAGGCCCTCCAAGGATAGGCAACTGTCCACTGACATGAGTCATGGGAAGAGAGAAATAGACTGTGTTTCTGAGCATAGACTGGCACTTCAGAGCTCCTTTCTTCCAGAGGAACACTTAACTCATTTTAATATTACTTTCAGCATACTGGACTTGGCTAGAGTAGATGCTGAGCTGATCTACCTTTCGACTTCTTGCCCTTTTGGGGGAGGGGATGAGGAATGGAGAGAAGGAAGGCTGAATGTTGACTCCAAGGGATTGGAAGGAGGAAGGGAGGGGGAGAAAGGGGATATATGGATAAAAAAATTATAAATAAATAAAGAAAGAAAGAAAGAAAAAAAGAAAGAAAGAAAGAAGTTGGCTGGGTTAAAATTGACTATGGTCTGTTGCCTCTCCCTGATAGTCCAGCTTTTTCCTAATATCTGGTTTGGGGTTTTCATTAAATGTCAAGTGGAATTAATGCAATACTCATGATTACAATCATCTTGTTTCATCTTTAGTCAACCATATGTATCCTATATACATTACAATAGTTTTTTACTGACAAACTGAAAATCACCCATTGATCCCCTTTACCTATTTGCCAATGAATATATGACATCCTAATACCTTTAATTAAATGCATGCTTGTGACACAGCCAGAATGAAGATAAGTGGAATTGAATCACAAGCCTATGTTCGACCTCAGGGGATATTTTGCAGCTCTGTTCAAATGCTCTCCCCATTCTTGCCTGCCTCTGAGTATATATTTATGCTTTTCTTTTGCATGGAAGGCTCTATGCACCTTTATTTTTTTCTTTATTGTTTTTTTGAAAATCAATATCAAATTTTATATACAAAAGCAAAACATCCAGGATAGCTAAAACAAAACAAAACAAAACAAAAATCCATACAGTAATAAAACTTCTTTTTTCTCTAAAATACATGACTCATAAAAAATAAAATCTAAAGTTCCCCAAGCCAGGTTAGGCTCAGCTACAGATGAAAAAAGCACAGTAGGTCACAGCTAATGCCCAAGGATGCACTATGTGCATCACAAATTTCTGATAAGGAACCCTTCTACAGTCAAACCAGAAGATTTGTGTGTGTGTGTGTGTGTGTGTGTGTGTACACGCATATGTGTTTTAAATCACTTTATTCACTCATCATCTTTCAATGAAATAAGGTTTTTGCTAAAAGTCCACTAATGAGTGAATACTTATCTTATCTTTCTGGGATTTTGATATCTCACTCAGGAGGATATTCTCCAGATCCATTCATAAATGTTAGCGAATTTTAGGATATCATTTTTTCTTACTGCTAAGTAGTACTCCTCTGTGTAGATGTACCACAGTTTGCTAATCCATTCCTCAGTTGAGGGGCATCTAGGTTGTTTCCAAGCTCTTGCTATTACAAATAATGCTGCTATGAACATAGTTGAACTAATACTTTTCGGATGTGAATGTGCATCTTTAGGGTATATGCCCCATAGTGGTATTGCTGGATCCTTGGGGCATATCACTTCATTTCCAATTTTATGAGAGATCACCATACTGTATTCCAGAGTGGCTGAACAAGCTTACACTCCTACCAATAATGGAGGAGTGTTCCCCTTTCTCTGCATCCTCTCCAGCATAGGCTGTCCTCTGTGTTTTTAATCTTATGCATTCTGACCAGTTTTAAGGTGGTATGTCAAAGTTGTTGTGATTTGCGTTTCTCTGATAGCTAAAGATGTTGAGCATTTCTTCAAGTGCCTTTCAGCCATTTGTAATTTTTCTGCTGAGAATTTCCTTTTTAGTTCTGAACCCCATTTTTTGATTGGGTTGTTCAGTGTTTTGGGCTCTAGTTTCTAGAGTTCTTTATATATTTTAGAGATCAATCCTCTGTCACTTGTAGGGATGGTGAAAATCTTTTCCCATTCTGTGGGCTGTCATTTTGTTTTAATGACTGTGTCCTTCACTTTACAGAAACTTCTCAGTTTCAGCCAGTCCCATGTATTGCTTATTGTTCTTAAAGTCTGTACTACTGGTGTTATATTTAGGAAGTGGTCCCTTGTGCCAATGCGTTGGAGGGTTTTTCCCACTTTTTTTTCTATCAAGTTCAGTGTAGATGGTTTTATGTTGAGGTTTTTGATCCACTTTGATTGGATTTTTGTGCAGGGTAATAGGCTTGGATGTATTTGTATTTTTCTTCTTTTTATTATTATGAATAAGCTCTTGTTTTTTATCCGTGTATTCCCTTGTTCAAACTCCCTTCCCGTCCTGACACTCCCAGTCACTCTCTCTTCTCCCCATCACCATACTGCCATCTAGTTATGTCAACACAATTTTTTAAAAGATACTATCTTTTTTCCATTCAATATTTTTGGCCTCTTTGTCAAAATTCAGGTGTTCGTAGGTGAGGGTTAAGGTCAGAGTCTGCATTTCGATTCCATTGATCCACAAGTCTGTTTTTATGCCAGTACCAGGCTGCTTTTATTACTGTAAAAGGAGACAGGGGAAATCCTTGTCTAGTTCCTGACTTTAGTGGGATTGCTTTGAGGTTCTCTCCATTTAGTTTGATGTTTGCCATCGGCTTCTTGTCAACTGCCTTTATTATACTTATGAATTTTCCCTGTATTCCTGATCTTTCCAGGACTTTTATCACAAAGAATTGTTGCACTTTGTCAAAGGCTTTTTTCAGTATCTAAGGAGATAACCTTTAATTTGCTATCTATAATACAACTTGAAGTCAGGGATGGTGATGCCTCCAGGTTCTTTTGTTGAGTAAAATTGTTTTGGCAATCCTGGCTTTCCTTTTATTCCAAATGAAATTGAGTATTGTTCTTTCAAGGTCTGTAAAAATTTTTCATGTGATTTTGATGGGAATTGTATTGAATATATAGGTTGATTTGGTAAGATTGCCGCTTTTACTATGTTGATTTTACCTATCCAGGAACATGGGAGATCTTTCCATTTTCTGATATCCTCTTCAATTTCTTTCTTCAGTGATTTAAAGTTTTTGTCAGACAAATCTGTTATTCCTTTGGTTATAGTTATACTGACATATTTAATGCTATTTGCAGCTATTATAAAGGGCAATATCTCTCTTATTTCTTTTTCACCCTGTTTGTCTTTAGTGTATAAGAGGGCTGTTCATTTTTTAAAATTAATCTTGTATCCTGCTACATTGCTGAAGGTGATTATCAGCTGTAGAATTTCCCTGGTAGAATTTTGTGGATCACTTATGTATACAATCATATCATCTGCGAATAGAGATAGTTTCACTTCTTCTTTTCCAATTCATATTTCCTTAATCTCCTTTTATTCTCTTAATGCTTTGGCTAAAGTTTTGAGAAGTATATTGAGTAGATAAGGAGACAGGGGACAGACATCCTTGTCTAGTTTTTGATTTTAGTGCAATTGCTTTGAGTTTCTTTCCATTTAGTTTGATGTTTGCCATCGGCTTCTTGTCAACTGCCTTTATTATACTTAGGAATTTTCCCTGTATTCCTGATCTTTCCAGGACTTTTATCACAAAGGAGTATTGCATTTTGTCAAAGGCTTTTTCAGTATCTATGGAGATAATCTTTAATTTGTTTAAGTGATGGATAACATTTGTAGTTTTTTTTTTATGTTGATCCATCCCTGAGCTCCTTTATTTTTAATTCATTCTTCCATCCACTTCCTTCTTACAAATACATTACAATGGTATCTTTTCTTTGACATCACCAGTTCTTCTCTTTGTTTTAAACTAGAGATGGCCCTGTAAAGCATCATTATGTTTTGATTGCCAAAATCTGATGTGTTTTCCTTCCTTACAAGTCAACTGATATTTTTGAGGTAAGTGCTATATCATTCAGCTTGACAGTTTCAGTTTCACTAAGAGCTTCAGTACATGGTAGAAACCCCTAAATTCATAAATTTAAAGTTCAATCACTTTTATTGAATAATACCAAGACTAAATATTATATATATTCAATCTATTTTCATAGCTGCACATATGCTTATTATATGTCTAATTTGGTATTTATACTTGGCATATAACTTAATATATATCTGTTTTTAATTTTGTTTCATCTTATGCTATGCATTTTATAGAGATTTTGAGATGCATACTAACCTTTAAATGAAACCTGGTTATATTTAATTGTCTTCTGTCTTGACAATGTATTTTCATGCTCACTCTTATTTCTTCAACACTGTTCTTCTTTTTCACAAAGCCATGGGAAATATATGCTTCTTGAATTTTCTAATGGAGAGAAGCCATTCTCCCCTAGACCCCAAACTAATGTAACCAGGAATAAACATCTTCAAATTCAACTTGAAACACATTCTATGTAATTAGTGAAACATATTTCTCAACATTTGCTGCATCATTAAAAATAGAAAAAAATGTCACTGTCCAAACTAGGTTGAGGACACATGACAATTAAATGTGATGTACTGTTCTAACTTCTACAGAGCTGCTGGTAGGAGAGGCAAGGAACAGATACTAAGGCAAAGCTGTTCAGGGATGCATATCATCTTTACAACTTTGAAGAGTCCTCATGCATCCTATTAACGTTATTGTTAGTTACAGGAGGAGACAGAGAAAGAGCTTAGGCCCTTTCTTATATTGTAAAGAAGTTGAACACAAAGGAAAGTAATGACATAAAGTTTCTTCATTCTTCAGAGGGTGTAAAATATATTCTGAATGCCAGAGGCATTCTAAGAGTTCAGAAGTCTGTTCATTTCTCTAAAGATGCACATTCTGAAAAAAGATAAGCCTGTCTTTTATGTGATTTTGAGCAAGAGATCATTTTTGTTGAGACAGGGAGAGAATGTCACTGAACTCATGCAGGTAATTGTGGTCCTTTTAGGATGAGGCTGGTGTTGAGGCCTCAGCCTCTCCCAGGCGCTCAGAGAGGGGATGATAGAGGGATATGTAAAGGGCAGGAGTGGAAAAATGTCTAGAGAAGGCTCAGAAGCTGGAACAGTCAAGAAAGTTTTTGCAGTGCATATACTGGGACCATGATTCCATGCCTAGCATACACATAAAAGGTTAAACATAGCAGCACATACCTGTAAATCTGACACTGGAAGGCAGAGATAGAAAGATTCCAGGAGCTCGCTGGGTCAGTCAGTCTAGCTAAATTAACAAGCTCTAAACTCAGTAAGAAAATAATTAAGGAAGACACCAGAAATTAACCCTTGGCATACATGTACCTGTATACTCCCCACATATGTACCCTGCCCCCCCACATGTCTGGATATTTTGCTTATATAAAATTTCCAACCATAGTCCCTAACTAAGAGATTATTATTAATCTGCCACTCCCATAGTAAAAGAATATAAGTCTTCAGGGAGAGAAAATGAAAATTTTATAATTAATGTTGTGGAATGCCTTCCTTATATAACTACAGGAAATTCATTTGAGAAGGAATGCCAATAGCTGATCTTCCAGTGTTGAGAAGAGGCTGTGGATGATGACTGTGTTTAGGGAAGATAATGTGTCCCATGACATGAGGGCACAAGCTTCAGATGAATACCCACTGTGATCACATTATGAATATCATCAATTATATACTATCCTTTCTTCAGTTGTACCCTCTATAGCTATGAGAATATGAAAGTGCACTTGTTATCTAAAGCTACCAGTAGAAATTCATAATAGTAATTTGTTAGTAATTCTACTTAAACCGCACTGTTCTGGCAGAATCAGGCCATCGGTATGAGGACTTCTCAATAATTTCTAGATATTCTTCCTGGTAGAGATGCCTCAGAAAATCAAGTTGAGGATAAAGGCAACTTTTATTATTTTGTGTTAAGTGAATCTTCAAGTTTATTTTCTCTAAAGTGTGTGTGTGTGTGTGTGTGTGTGTGTGTGTGTGTGTGTGAGAGAGAGAGAGAGAGAGAGAGAGAGAGAGAGAGAGAGAGAGAGAGAAGTAGGGAGGGAGAGAGAGGAAAAGAAAAGAGAGACATTTTCTTATACAACATAGCTTATAGATAAAATATCAAATAAATAGCTAGTCTATAAAATACTTTCTTTGCAAGCATGAGAATCTGAGTTTAATTTCCCGAACCAAGTAAAAAGCTAGATAGTATGGTGCATGGTTGGGAAAGCGGGAATACACAGAGTCATGGGGCTAACTGGTTAATCAGACTATTTAGTGAGTTTCAGGCCACTTAAAAACCCTGTCTCAATATAAGTAAACAAATCAAAATGAAAAAAAAGAATGAAAATGAAGTTGACTTTTAGCCTTTGCAAACATATGTATACACCTACAAGGTATACCATAAATACATGTACAAATACAGGAAGAGAGAGATGTAGTGAAGTTTGCCTTTAGAACTAAACAGTAAAAAAAAAAAAAACTATACCTCTATACTTTCTCTTCTCCTGAAAAAAGAATCAGGATGATAAGCACTAAGAGATGGATTGGTAGTTAAGAGTGCTTGCTACTCTGGCAGAGTCCTCAGATTTGATTTCCATCACCCACACTGACAGCTCACAACTACTTGTAATTCCAGGATCCAGGTGATTAAACTGACTCTTTTGGCCTGCACTGGCTCTGTATTCATGTATACGTGTACACAACCACACATGCATACACATAATTAAAAATACAACCTTTACCAAAGCACAAAGCACCAAAGCATTACAAAGTGACAGGGAGTTGAGAGCCTGTAATCAATGAAGCTTGTGTTTATAGTTTTATTTTTTTTTTCCTTGTTGAGGCGATCAGTCAGTTTTTAAACCAAATGATCTGCACATTTATCTTAAGCACAGAAACCAGAGATTGTGCTCACTTTGCAGACTGAGTTTTGTAGAAATAGAAGAGAGAAAAGTTGTTGGTGACAACTAACCAGCTGGTAAAAAGATCCAGTCTGAGCATCCATCTCCCATTCCTTGGGATCTCTGAGAAGATCTGGAAGTCTTAATTTGGGAATTCTGTGAGAGATAGCTCAGTCAGCAAGGCACTTGCTACACAACCATGAGGGCCCAAGTCCAATCTCCAGAGCTTGTTGTTGAAAAAAAAAAAGTGTGTGTGTGTGTGTGCTAGATTCCCACCCCCATACACACATGGTATCTGACAATTATCTCTAACTCTAGTTCCAAGTGATTTAAAGTCCTCTTCTGGCATGTGTAGGCACCAGGCATGCACATGGCACAAATACACATACAAAACACATAAAATTAAAATAATTCCATCTTACAAACCCATACATAGTGGTGATGTACTTACATAATTCCAGTGCTGCGGAATCAGATTGAGGGTGACCTCTGGTAACTCTTTTGCAGGCTAGGTTAGCTTACTTGCTAGGCTCCAGGGTGATAGACTCTGCATCAAAAATCAATATGCATGGTCCTGGAGGAATGACATCAAAGGTAATCCTCTGGTCTCTGGTTCTCTCTCTCTCTCTCTCTCTCTCTCTCTCTCTCTCTCTCACACACACACACACACACACACACACACACACACACACACACACACGCACACCACAGACTCAGAGATACACCCAGAGAACACTGGACTATGAGACAGATTCTTTCAATCTGTGAAGTCATTTTGCTACTTTAAAGGACAGAAATCAGGATAAGAAACACAGACAAATGTGAGGGACAAATCCTGCTAGAGGCATCAGCTACAAGCCCAATAAAGCAGGTGATTTTTCCTCTTTTTCAATTCTTCCTTTTCCCTTCTGATGCCAAATGAGCAAATGAAAATCCCCACACAGTCAATCGCACTTAAGTTAGCAGAGGATACCTAGGTTACCACATGCTGACACAAACCATATTCCGTGCTAATAAAAACAGGCTGATTTGCATCGTGCCAAATCCAATCTCCCTAATCAATTATTGATGGCCAGGGGAAGTGATAAATGACCTGCCAGCAAGAAAATGAGACTGCTTCAGTTCTGACTAGCGATGGATGATGGGATTTTAAATACACACAATGAGACCCTTCCAACATGCACAGTAAGACCTCTCTGTTGATAATCAGCACCACGGTGATTTATCTGAAAGCAACACAAACTTTCCAATTAACAACCTGGGTGGGTTTCTGAAGGAGAAATATTTAAAATTAGTTATGCTGAATGGTATCCTTTCTAGTTACTTTATAGTAATTAATGATGAGAAAGGCTCAGTGGTTAATATCATATAGTGTTCTTGCATAAGACCAAGGTTTGGTTCCCAGCACCCTTATCTGGTGGTTCATGACAGCTTATAACAGGGCATCTAACACTGTTCTGGACTCTTCAGGTACATGCACTTGGACTTCCCCACACATGAATACACATAATTAAAAATAAATATATTAAGTATTCGGATTAAGAAGGAAGGCTGAGGTTGTAACTCAATGGTAGAGCATTTCCCTAGCGTATGAAACTCTAGGCACAACCCTTGGTGTCAAAACAACAACAACAATAATAATAATTCTTTGAAAGGATATAATGTGAGCAGAGAAGTAGAAATCTTGGTTTTTCTAGATCTTTCCAATGACATCATGGACTGAGTTTTCTTTGCCTTGTTCATTGGTAAAATGAGGATGATAATCAAATGAAGTAAGAGATTTCACTTGTCTTGTACAAGATGTGACAAAGTCAGAGTTATCAGGTATCCTACTGTCTCTGAAGGGCTTGACCTCTTGCTTTCAAAGATTCAAAACTATGTTTAGACATACGAATTTATCTGTAACAATGAAAAACTAAAATTAAGTGCCACAACAAGCCAATATCTATTGAATTTTTGTGGACAGGACTGGTGACCTGGGTTTTAGTCACACCAGTTATTAGTCAGGTAATTTTTATTCCCTATCAGGTTTGGAGAAATACCAGCTCCCCAAGGTATACTGACTATTAGTTTGCTTTATTGCTTAAATATTTTCACCCTACCACATTGAATGCAAAGTTTCTGGTGCTTTCTATAGACTGTTTCTATCTTTCTTATTATAATAATTTCTTTGTGTGTGTATGTGTATGCATGTGTGTGTCTGTATGTGTGTACACGTGTGGGGGTGGGTGAGTGTATATGTTGGTGGAGTATGAGTTTGTTTACTAATGGCTAGAAGAGTGCATTATGTCTCCTGAACCTGTAGGTAGACATGGTTGGAGCAGCATGATGTGGGTGCTGAAAGCCAAACTAAGGTTCTGTATAAGAACAAGTGCTCTTAATCTCTGCTAAATCTTAGCCCCAAAGTTTTTAAATGTGTGAGTGTCCATTGATTCCAGTTGCATAGCAGCTGCCTCAACCTAGTGGATTCTGTAGTTCCGTTCAGCAGCCCAGTGTCCTCTAACTTCATAGTTGTCATCTAAAAGATCATGTGGAATACATGCATGCAGAAGACTGGAGATGAAAAGTCTGGATTAGGAAGAAATGCATAGGACCAATTCTTTAACCCAGAATTGCAGTAGTAAATTTGTATTTCTTTTCATCCTTCCTTACTCTCTCTCTTGCTTTGTTTTAAATGCTGAGAGTTAGGTAGGTTGTACAAAGTAATAATTTATATTAGAGTTAATGACAACTAAAAAAATCAGCTATAAATTTAGCCTTTTTCCTTTTAGTGTGGCCTTTATACTACTATCTGAAAATATTGCAACTGCATGAGTTATGTGTCTTGTTGCTGTGACAAAATACCCTAAAAAGCAACTCAAGTAACGAGGTTACTTTGGTTCCAGCTTGAAGGCAAAATCCATTATGTGGTGCAGAATCCATGACAGCAGGTATGTGAGGTAGCTGGTCACATGACATCTACAGTCAGGAAGCAAAGAGATGGGTGTTGGACACAGCTCAATTTCTCATTTTTATTCAGTCTAGAATGCAGCCTATGGAATGATGCTTCCCACATTTTAGGGCAAGAATTTCTCCCACAATTATCATAATCCAGAAAAATTCTCACAGATATGCTTTTTAATGACTCCATATCCTGTAGAGTTGATAGTCAGTATTTGTTATAACATCCAGAATGTTCTCACATTTTTTTGTTTGTTTTATTTCTACTGTTTTCAGAAACAGATTGTAAGCACTGAGTCAGATAGTGTGACTAAGCTAAGAGTTTTTTTCTTCATGCTTTTGATCAAGAAAACAATGCATGTGACAGATTTGAAATGGCACTGAGACACGTGCTACATCAGGCACACTGTGAGTGAGCATTCTGCTTTTCTATGAGAGCATTTCAGAGGACATTTAAGATTTTTCTTTTGTTTATTCTGTATGTTCATATAAGTGTACATGTTCCTGTTCATGTGTGGACTGGTGTATGTGGATGTGGGGTGTGTGTGTGTGTATGTGTGTGTGCACGTGTGCATGCGCAGAAAAGGTGTACAGGTTTGTGGAGGCAAGAAATCAATGGCAGATGTGTTCCTTAATGGCTCTGTTCTAGTTTGCTTTCTGTTTCTCTGATAGAACATTAATGAGAAGTGACCTGGGGGGAAAATGGATAAACTTGACCTTACACTTCCAATTCACAGGCCATCACTGAGGGAAGTAAGGACAGGAACTCAAGCAGGAATTTGAAGGCAGGACTGCCTTCTAGTCCACACAACTTTGCTTCTGACCAGGAAAATCACTTGCTGCAATGAAGAACACCAGGAATACTGGAGGGACTTAGTCTGCTGGTTCACTCATGCTTAGTTAGCTTTCTTACACAGCCCAGGATTTCCTGCCCAGAGGCAAGTGCTGCACATATAGATGACCCTCATCTACAACTGATAATTAAGACAATCTTCTACAGACATAACCAAAGACCAATCTGATCTATGCAATTCCTCCATTGAGACTTTCCCGTCAGATGATTCTAGGCTACTTCAAATAGACAATTAACTAGGACATGCTTTCCATCTTATTTTCTGAAACACAGTCTTTTACCTGCAGCTTACCAGTTCAGCTAGCAACACTAGCTAATGAGTCCCAGGTATACCACTGTTTATGCCTTTTCAACTTTGGGATTACAGGCATATTCCCTTGATGCTGTCTTCTTATGTAAGTTCTGAGGATACAAACTCAGTTCTTCCTATTGCTACAGCAAGTACATTATCCAAGAAGCTGCCTCCCATCTCTGGGAGAACATTTTTTATTGCAATATTGCAAAGGTCATAAAGAAGTTGTTTAGCAAGGCTGACCACAGAATAAATAGAATTGGTTCTATAATCCTGCACAGTTTTAAGAACCATGAAGTTAATACCAATGACCTTGAAGTTATAGACAGAAGCTTAAGCTTTAGCAGCCATTGAAGTGAAATGATAGGAAACAACCATACATTCTAAAAATTATTTTGATGTGCTTATCTAAAAATAACAGTGTGTACAGAAATGTCAGCCTTATAACCAACTAGAAAGGGAGAAAGACTTTGAAAATTATTAAAATTTCATAATGTAAAATTTATTTCTGTCTTCTGCCAAAGACATTGATTTATTCTCTGTTGATTTTTTTGCAATGTTGGATTAAATGATGTCATTTCTAAGTTATAGAAATTCTAAGTTATAGGAATTCACAGAATTCCACTGTGAATTCTCCTAAAAATTGTTGCATGATTAGTAGAAAATCTGGTGATATTATTTTTCTTTTTATTGAAATAGATTTTTTTCCCACATAATATATCCTGGTTATATTTTCCTCTCTCTCTACTCTTTCTAGTTTCTTTTTATCCCCCCTCCTATCTGGATCCATTTCCTTTCTGTCTTTTATTAGAAAATAAATAGGTTTCTAAGAGATAATGAAAAATAAGATACAATAAAATAAATTATAATAAGAACTAAAAAAACCTAACACATGAAACAAATGGATAAAAAACACTAAACTGTAAGCATATGTGTGTGTGTATGTATGTATATATGTATGTATGTATGTATGTGTATGAACCATAGGATAAATAAAAGAGGTTTAAAGTCAAAAATAAAAAATTTTAATGTAAAATTTAAAAATAACAAGTAATAATGAAGAAGCCCACATATGACATTATGTGACAAGGAACTTCCAAAGATGTCATTGAGTTTCCTTTCTTTGGCCTTCTACTTCAGGGCATGACCCCTGCCTTTAATAATAGTTTGTTTCCTCACTGAAACTTTTTTGGAGGAAACTAAATTTTTATTTGCCAATTGTTATCAGTTGGAGATAGCTTCTGGGTTAGAAATGAGGTATTCATTTCTCCTTTCAACACTAAGACTCCAACTTTTATAGAAACCTGCTGGTGTTGGCCATGCTTTCTCAATCTCTGAGAATTTATAGCAGCTTTGATTATGTTGATTTAGACAGCTTTGTTTACTTCGTGTCCTCCATTATGCTAACTCTTAAATTCTTTGTAGCTGCTATTTTTCATGGTTCTCTGAGTCCTGAGGGAAGGGATTTGATAGAAATTTCCCATTTAGGGATCAGTATTTCAAGGTCTCTTACTCTCTGCATAATGTCTGGCTATAGTCTCTGTATTTGATGTCATTAGCTGCGGGAAGATGTCTGCAAATATCTGAGAAAGGCACTTTAGCAATGGGGCCTTGCTGTCAGCTTGTGGAAAGTGATCATTGACTTTGCAAAAGATCGTGTGGTTTTTGATTTTCATTGGGCCCCTTTGGTCAATAACTCAATTAAATGTAACGCAGTCTTGGTATTGGAAGATGACTGGATCTTGAGGTAGATCAATTCTCGTCTTCCTGAGAATCTACCACACTGATTTCCATAGTGGCTGTACAAAGTTTCACTTCCACTTGTAATAGATGAGTGTTCCCCTTACTCCACATTCTCACCAGTGTGAGCTGTCATTTCTTGTTTTGATTTTAGCCATTCTTATTGATGTAAGATGAAATCTCAAATTAGTTTTTATTTGCATTTCTCTGTCTTAACAATTTCCTAAGAGATTAAAATATTACATCTTATAGAAAGATCTGTAAGCAAGAAGATAAACAACTTACAATAGCTTCAAGAAGTTCTGGAAAGTGGCCAGAAATGCTAGGCCTCTCTCTGACACAGTAAGCAATGAAATCTGAGAGTCCCATTCAGATATAGCAGTGCCAAGCTGCAAAGAAGTCTCTAAGAAGAGACTGGTGTTTGGAAGAAGCAGAAATTAGCTGAGTTGCCTGTCAGAGATTTATACCAACTGAGGCACATAAAAAAGACATTCTCTAACCTTTTTGATTTTCATTTAAGCTGATCAGTGTGCTTATGGCTCCTAGCTTTGTAATGTGTCACCCATGTAGGGGTGGACTTTGGTAATAAACTTATCTTTGTGTTATTTATGACACTAAAACTAATCATTCACTCATATTCTTGGAGTAAACTCAATAAAAATAATGGTTTACCAAGTTGGACTTTGATATTGTAAGTACTTTGTTGTTTACTACTACCTGGGATGAGTAGACTTGTATTATGTTTTCTCTAGAAAAATTAGACAGTGTTGTAAAACATTTCTTTTAAAACTGATCTAAGCCACTTGAGTTTGAATTCTTTGAAGATTTCTCTGTTTAGATTGACACTCTATTTTTAATTGGGTTACTTTTTTCTTGATATCTAGTTTGTTGAACTCTTTATACATGTTTTATATTATCCCTCTATCCAATGTCAAGTTGGTAAAAATCTTTTCTTACTTTGTAGACTGTCACTTTCTCTGAAAGATATTGTTCATTGCCATGCAGAAATATTTCAATTTCATGAGGTTCCATGTATTCATTGTTGATCTTTGTGCCTGTATTAATTGTGCTCTCTTTAGAAATTCTTAGGGCTGAAAAACAAATAAGGGAAACATTACCCTTTATAATAGCTGCAAATAGTACTAAATACCTTGGAGTAACTATAACCAAAGAAGTAACAGATCTATTTGACAAAAATTTTAAATCACTGAAGAAAGAAATTGAAGAGGATATCAGAAAATGGAAAGCTCTCCCATGTTACTGGATAGGTAGGATCAACATAGTAAAAATGGCAATTCTACCAAAAGCAATCTACAGATTCAATGCACTGCCCATCAGAATCCCAACACAATATTTTTTGAACCTTGAAAGAACAATACTCAATTACATTTGGAAGAACAAGAAAGCAAGGATTGCCAAAACAATTTTGCTCAACAAAAGAACCTCAGGAGGCATCACCATCCCTGACTTCAAGTTATACTGTAGAGCCACATTAATAAAAACAGCCTGGTACTGGCATAAAAACAGACTTGTGGATCAATGGAATATAACTGAGGATCCAGACATTAACCCAAAAACCTATGAACACCTGATCTTTCACAAAGAGGCCCAAAATATTCAATGGAAAAAAATGTTGGCATAGCTGGATGGTAGTGTGTAGAAAAATGCAAATAGAACCATGCCTGTCCCCTTGCACAAAACTCAAATCCAAGTAGGTCAAAGACCTCAACATAAACCCAGCCACTTTGAACTTGATAGAAAAGAAAGTGGGAAATACACTTCTACAAATTGGCACAGGCCACCACTTCCTAAATATAACACCAGTGGCACAGACACTAAAATCAACAATCAATAAGTGGGATCTCCTGAAGCTGAGAAGCTTCTGTAAAGCCAAGGACACTGACAATAGGACAAAACAACAGCCTACAGAATGGGAAAAGATTTTCATCAACCCTACAAGTGATAGAGGACTGATCTTTAAGATATATAAAGAACTCAAGAATCTAGAGCCCAAAACCTTGAATAACCCAATCAAAAGATGGGGTTCAGGTCTAAAAAGGGAATTCTCAGCAGAAGAATTACGAATGGCTGAAAGGCATCTGAAAAAGTGCTCATCATCTTTAGCCATCAGAGAAATGCAAATCAAAACAACTTTGAGATACCTCCTGACACCTGTTAGATTGGCTAAGATAAAAGGCACAGAAGACAGCCTATGCTAGAGAGGGTGCGAAGCAAGGGGAAACACTCCCCCATTGTTGGTGGGAGTGTAAGCTTGTTCTTCCACTCTGGAATGCAGCATGGTGGTTTTTCAGAAAACTGAGAATCGATCTCCCCAATATCACTTCTGGGTGAATACCCTAAAGATGCACAGTCACAGTCCAATGGCATTAGATCAACTATGTTCATAGCAGTATTATTCATAATAGCAAGAACCTGGAAACAACCTAGATGTCCCTCAACTGAAGAATGGATTAACAAACTGTGGTACATCTACACAATGGAGTAATACTCAGCAGTAAGAAAAAATGATATCTGAAAATTTGCAGTCAAATAGATAGGTTTGGAGAATATCCTCCTGAGCGAGGTATCACAAACCCAGAAAGATAAGCAGGGATGTACTCACTCATTATTGGACTATAAACAAATAAACAAAAATGAAAAAGCAAAGCATGCCCAAGCTGCAAACCACAACCACTGAACAGCTTGGGATCAGAAACACCTTGGACTGACTTCTTGGATCCCACTCCTCCTAGAGGAAAACCTGACTCAGTCTTGATATTGGGGGGGGGGGAGAAAACTGGATTTGCCAGGAATGGAGGCTGAATTAAGCAATATTGGGACCGTGGGACCTTGGGACCACCTGCCCATGGGGGGAATGGGGAGATGATGAGAAGAGAGAATGACCTGATGTGGTTGGAGGGGGAAGGAAAATTGAATAAGGATATACAAGGATAGAAAGTGTGACCTTTTTATTCATAGTAATAAAAAAAGAATAAAAAAAAGAAAAGAAAGTCTTTTCTTGTGCCAATGAGTTCAAGGTTATACCATATTTTTTTTTCTCTGAGGTTAAGTGTATCTGGTGTAATTTTGACGTCTTTGCTCAATTTGTATTTGAGTTTTGTGCAGGGTGATGAGCATGGATCTGTTTTTATTCTTCTACACACAGCCATAAAGTTTGACCAGCATTATTTGTTTGGAGAGAGTGGACAACCTGGTCTTACTAATTTTAATGAAATTAATTAGAGTTTCTCTTCATTTAAATTGATATTGGCTATTATTTCATTGTGTAGGTATCCATAGGTGTTCATAGATCTATGGATCTATATTGAGTGTCTACAATTTGACCTTATTAACCAACATGTTTATTCTTTACCATGCTACTTTTACTACTATAGCTCTATAATGTAACTTGAAGTCTGGGATGGTGATAACTCAAGGAGTATTATTGTTATTGTTATTATTATTTAGGATTGTTTCAACTATCCTTTTTTTGTTTGTTTGTTGCTTGTCTCTTTATGTGTGAGTTTTTTTTTAATGAATGTAAAAAATGTCCTTTCAAAATCTGTGAAAAATTGTGTTACACTTTTGATGGGAATTGCATTGAATCAGGAGATTACTGTAAATAGAATGGTTATTTTTACTTTATTAGTCTTACTGATCCAAGAGCATGAACAATCTTTCCATCTTCAGGTAACCTCTTCAATTTCATTTTTCAATGTATTTATGTATAAAACTTTCATTGGGTTTGATAGAGTTACCCCAATGTGTTATAAATTATTTCAGGCTATTGTAAAAGTAGCTGTTTCCTTGATTTCTTTCTCCATCTGTTTGCCATTTTTATATAGCAGGAATACTTATTTTCTGTGAATTATGTTTTATATTCAGATAGATTGCTGTGTTTATTAGCTGCAGGAATTTTTAGAACCACTCATATATAATCTCAGATGATCTACAAAAAGTGATTGTTTGACTTCTCCCATTTTAATTTGTATCCCCCGAATCTCCTTCAGTTGCCTTATTGCTCTAAGACTTGAATGCTTGATTGAATATATATGGAGAGTATGAATGATCTTATGTTGTTCCTTATTTTAGTAGAATTGTCTTGAGTTTCTCTTAATTTAAATTGATGTTGACTATGGTCTTTCTGTTAACTGCATTTATTATGTTGGCACATGTTCTGTGTATCCCTAATCTTAGAACTTTTATCATGAAAGAAAGCTTGAAGTTTCTAAAAGACCTTTTCTATATTTAGTGAAATGGTCTTGTGGAATACTTTTCTTTCATTTTGTTTATATGGTGAATTACACTTATTGATTTTTCTATGTTAAACCATCACTGCATCTCTGGAATGAACCCTACTTGATCATGGTAGATAATAAATTTGGTGTGATCTCAGATTTGCTTGTGAGTATTTTATCGATATTTTTGTATCTATGTTCATAAGAGAAATTAGACTGTAATTATGGTTTTTTTGTTGGATCTTTATTTGGATTGTGTATGAAGGTGATTGTTGCTTTATAAAATAAACTGGGCAATGTTCCTTATTTCATTTTGAGGAATAATTTGAGGAGTATTGTGTAGTATTAAGTTATTGACCCAGCACTGCTCTGAGATATGAATCTGTAGCCCCACTGATGCTAAGCCCCAAATAATCACACAAAGGATTATATTATTTACATGTTGCTTAGCTTATGGCTCAGACATATTATTAGCTAGTTCTTGCATCTTAACTCAACCCATTATCATAAGAATAATCCTATTTTGTTTAGCCAAGTGGCTTGGTGCATTTTCTCAGATCATCATTCTCCTTTTCTTTCCTCTGTGTCTGCTGGTGTCTCAGTCTGACTCTGTTCTTTTTCTATGGTAAGATTTCCTGCCTACTCTAAGATGGCTTACCATAGGCCAAAACAGTCCCTTTATTAATCAGTGATATTCAAAGCATACAGAAAGACATCCCATATCAGTATTGAAAATTAACTCTTCTTTAAAAATCTTAAAGAATTCTGCATTAAATTCATTTGGCCCTGGATCATTTTGTGTTGGTAGACTTTTAATTATAGCTTCTATTTTTTTAGGAGTTTTAGTAGGGGTTATATGTTTATTTAAATTGCTTATATTATCTTAGTTTGACTTTGGTAAATGGTATATATTGAGAAAATTATCCATTTCTTGTAGATTTTTTTCCAATTGGTGGCACATAGGTTTTTAAAGTTTGTCCTTACCATTCTTTGAATTTCCTCAATATCTGTTTTCTATGTCCCCCTTTTTATTTTTAATTTTGTCAATTTGGATTTCAATTCTTAATTTGGTTAATTCTTTCTCATCATTTTTAGTTAATTTAAATAAGAGCTTGTTACTGTTAATTGTTTTCTTAAAAAAACAATTTTTTATTTTAGTAATTCTTTGTATTATTTGTTTCTATTTTATTTATTTCAGCCATGAATTTTATTTTATTTTATTTACCATCTACTCCTTTTGAGTTTTGAAAAGGCAAGTGTCCATTCAGGACCCACCAGACCAAGTTCTCAGCATAAAAATATATATTTGCCCCAGAGGGCAGGGATAAGTGACAAAGACAGGAGTTAGAAGATGAGAGATGGGGAAGAAAACAAGGAAGAGGAGGCAGGGATATTTATCTCCATGAGGGACAAAGGACTTCCTCTATAGAGAGAAAGCGAACAGCACAAAGGAAAATGGAAGTTTCTGAAGTTACAAGGGAAAACATTCTCTTTCAATGATATGTTTAATTTTTATTGGGCATGTTAATTGGGTGAGCCAGTAGATGCTTCTGGTTGCTGGATTTTAATACTTTGATACTTGGATGTTGGTATTCAGCCTCAGGAGGAAGTATAGGCCAAATAAGGGGATAAACCTTGGGGGGCTAGCTTCAGGAATGTAATATAATGGTTTTTAGCAAGGCACAGGAATTTGGAATAAAGGATATGGCCTGCCAGAATCACATGCTCCAGTAGGCTGGTGTTTTCTCATTCTCACATTTGTGTTTAATTATTGAGTGGCTGGGTATTAGGTAAGTGGACATGGTTCTCTCTGACTGCTTCCCCGGTGACATGAGGATGTACATGTTAGAGGACCCAAATAAGCTGGATTGGTGGTCCTTGTTGGGAAGGTCAGGCTGTCTGTTGATTTCCAGGTTCTGTGGGATCATCTGGGGCTATGGAAGTATATTTCTATGAGGCTGGACCAGGAAATAGATTCTAAGTTAAGAACCAGGGCTGGTACTGAAATAGCTGAATAGTCTATAGTTAATTTGAAAACTGCTGGGATAGATAAACTAGGAACAAAAGTGAAGTTAAGGAGATTAGAAAAATAATTATCTTGGATTTGCATTTGAAACTATTATGTTTATGGTCCTTGTAGGACAGAACCAGTGCTGAGGGCCATGGGTATATACAGCAGTGACAACTAGTGTTTAACAAATTGATGCACCAGATGTATAATTCCCTGATGGGGATCCTCATCTGGCAAACCAATGTGGTCTCTGACTGTTGGTGATCAGTTGTTTTCTGCCTATAACGTTCTAGGGTGCCACCGTTATGCCTCCCTAATAAGAACAGTTGTAGGGTTCTTCCCACTGCCCATTGGTAGTGTGTTTTATAACATCAGGCACACTTATAGTTATGGATAATCATGATAATTAATTTCTGATGTATAGAAATATTACCAGAATGTTTTTTTACCATCATAGAAAAGTAACAATATTTTTACTCTCAAACACAGCTAATTTTAGTCTTAAAACAAATTGTAACAAACTAAACTGCTTCTTTAGAAAATATACAAGACTATTTCCCAGGTATTTATTGCTAAATCAAGTCAAGGCTATTTGGAGACATACCCTCATTGCAATAGTTGACTTTCTGCACTTACCCTGACTACTCAAGGTTCAACCTGCTAGTGTTAAGGTTATGTCTTGAATTTCAATCTCATTCTCTGCCTGGGAAAAAGTTACATGTAAGGCCAAGCATTTACTCATGCCAGTTGTTGGACTTTACTAGCCTGAGAAAGGTTGAATTACTTCCTATGGTATGAGAATGGGTTGTGTCCAGAAAATGTAATATATAATTGTCCAGAATTTGGCTAAGAAGCAGAACAACAGCAATGTAGAGGAAAAGAGAGAAAGAAGAATGAGTATGTATGAATAAGAGTGTCTAAGAAGCAACACCAATGTAGGGATGCAGCTATGAAGAATATGAGTGTATGTGTGGTGAATGAGAGATAAAGAAGAAGCCTCTGGAGAGAATGAGAGATATATGAGAGAATGGATGAATGAAAGAGGGAATGAGCAAAGAATGAGTGAATGATGTAGAAAAGGCAAATATGTGTAAGTGAATGGGTGAGAGAAAGCTGTATGAAAAAGTTGTTGCTTTATATATAAACCATACAATGAGCTATATGAGAGTGTGGAAGAACAATATAACATGTTATATGGTGAGAGACCTATGTATTTGAGATGAATAGCTATGGTATATTTAGATTTGTAACTGTGTAGAGGTAAGGAAGATGAAACTGTATAAAAGGAATGTGTGTAAAAAAAGAATGTGAAGTTATTTGAAAATAGTTGTAACTGTGTATAGAGATATATGGTGGTAGGTATGTAAAGTAAGATATGTAATTGTATGCATAGAATACAGCAATGTGGAGATAAGTAGCTGAATGGAGACAGAAAGAGTCAGAGACTATTTTTAAGAACTAAAAGAGAATGTTACCATCAGGAAACATGCATGTTTCCTTATTTTATCAGTCAGTTAGATAGAGATTTATTCTTAACTTTCCTTAAATAAAAAAAATATATATATATACATTTGCTTCTCTGAGACATTTCTTTTATTACTCTGGAGTGAATTGTGGGAACCAATCTTTCATGGTCCATGTTAGACAGGTAAATGGAAAAAGATTCATGAAAAAGGGGGAGAAATTCCACCCTTATAAATAGAAAATAGGCAAGGAAACTCAGATTGTTGGTTGTTAGATGTACTTGTTTGAAGTCTGTTTGAGGGTTCTTACGAGAGCTCAGGAAAATGTAGATGACTGATGAGTTTTTGATAAAAGAAGCTTGAAGGAAATAATCCAAGATAGTAAAAAAGATTTGGGAGTTGAAAGAGATGTTGATGAGAATGTATTTTGAAAGAACATCAATAGATTGTGAAAGGGAACCTCAGAGTTTGATTTTTCAAGGTAAGTAGAGGGGTCATGGAAAGATCACATAGACCACAAGGTCAGCCATGAGTGGTGCTATCTAGAGTTTTGGAGAGGTAGGTGATGGGGACAAAGGTCAGAATTAAGAAGTGATCATGTATATTGGAAGTGTAAGTATAAAAAGGTTTGTATAGATCTTGGAGGCAAAGACCTGATGTAGGAAGGAGGATGTTTTAAGTTTGAGAAATTGTTTGTGAACAGGAGAATTGGATCCACTCTAGGAGTATATTGCTATAGGGAACACATTAGGACAGAGTTGCTAGAGACCCATCAGCTGAGAAAATTGACCATAAGAATAGAGGCAATTAGTAGAAATGGGCAAGGTAGAAGTGAGCTGTTTATGGGTTGTTATGAATTTAAGGTTGGTGAGTTGGGAAAGAAAAGTTGAGATTTCAAAGCTGAGAGCTGGTAACCTCTGAAACTAAGAAAAATGAGGAGTGAGATGTTGTTAGATTGGCTATCGAAAAGGAAAGGATTGTAAAGGAGGAGGTTATCTATGTACTAAAGCAGGTGGGAGAGAAATGGGAGAAGGCAGGCTAAGGTCTGTAGTATCTGGCCAAAAGGGTGAGTACTCTCTTAGAGTCCTTGGTGAAGGACAGGCAAGGTCAGTTGTCTGGATTATTGAGCATCAGGATCCATCGTTGTGATGGTAAAGATGTCTTGGGAGTAAACATCCAGGAGTATGTTTTTAGGAATAATGGAGAGAATTGCCTAAAGGTTAGAGACTTAAGAGTATAAAGAGACAATAGTTAACAAAGTGAACATCCTGGATTAGGTGGGAAGTTTTGTTAGTATTTTTGACTATTAATCTGGGGCTATTTTAGGGTGAGAAAGTGAGGTATAGAAATGATAGGATTGAGGACTAGGCAGAGGCTGGTTAAGGGTAGAGAAGATTGGAACATAGCTGGAGAGTCTTTGAGTATGATAGAGGGGAGTTTATGATCTATGGTAAGGGAAAGGTAGGTGGCATCCCATCCAGTGGGGTTGACAAAAGAAGTAAGCAGAGAGTAGGAGAGGTTTGGGGGATTTGGGAGAGTGAGAGAGTATGCAAATAGAAGCAGAGAAAAGGACAAGAAGGAACACAGGAGTTTCCTGGGAACTATTGTTGAGACAGAAACTGAAATTTATGTCAGTTTTAGAGAGAGCATCCTGTCCTAGTAAGGACTGGGACATGGGGAATGTTGCACCCTGATTGCAAGACGCCTGAGGAGACCACCAGAGATGCAAACTCTCTGAAATGCAAAAGCAAGGTTTATTGAAAAGAAATACAAGCTGTGACCAGGATCCCATTCAGTGCACTGACTTAAAGGTGGCCAGCTGGAATCTAAAGTCAAAAATCACAAGGTTACACATCAATTAGGGGTCTTAGTAGGAATACAATTCCGATTAGCTTGATTTTAGGAATTTTCCAGAACTCCTCTGTTATCTTAGCTTCTGGGTTTTCCAGTTGCTTATCAAACCCTTTATGTATAGGCTATATCCCATGCTGAGACATTCTGTGGTTAATTAATACAGATGGCTCTAAGCTATCTCTGCTATCTCCTGTCCTGGGACATTTTGACTTTGTCCTTTTGAAGTCTTCCAGAACCTATGTCAGTAAAACTCAAGCCTGTTTTAAGTGGGTTCATGGACTTTGTTCAAAATGGAGGCACTTCTCTGGTTCTTCAGGGAAATGGTAAGAGAAATGCTAAAATGATCAAGTTAAGGGAGAAATCTGGAGGGGTTGTGAGGAGTGGTTGTATATTCTGATTATGGGTAAGGGAGAAGACTTAGCATAAAGAGAAGAAAAAAAATCTGAAACAACTTTTCACATCTTAAATTAGCTTTCTTGGACCCATAGACTACTTTCCCAAACCTTCACAACTTACTTAAACTTTTATATTTTCAGACCTCAACACACACTGTCATAAATTTAGATTTATCTTAGACCTGTTTAGCTTGTATCCTTCATTTTCTTGACCTATATAACTTACCTTTATATATATAATGTGTATTTTTTTCCTGCATGTATAACTGTGTAAGGGTGTCAGATCTTGGAATTACAGACAGTTGTTAGCTGTCGTGTGGATGCTGGGAATCGAACTCTGGTCTTCTGAAAGAACATTCAGTGCTCTTAACCACTGAGCCATCTCTCAAACCCAACTTACCTTTTCATAATCTTCAGAAATTCAAATCTTTGTTAGTGTTAAGCCCATTAGCCAGGCAAACTGTACACATGTAATGACTAAACATGTAGCTGATTGTTTGTTGTTGTTAAAGCTATAGTTAGCTACCAATTTAATCAGAGACCTGAGAAGAATAAATTTGTATAGGAAGTACAACTTAATTGGTTTTTGTATAAATTAAAATGACAGATACTTACTGGCTACCTGGACAGTCACTCTAGGTTTCTCTGTGGTTGTTGGGGGCAGAGGTCCAAGTAGAGCATAAGTGTTTGGCTACCAGTATCAGAAGATCCAGTAGACTTTCCTGCGAAGTAGGAACTTTGGGAGTGGAGGGGAAACTGGCCTATCTTGTCTTGGCAAACTGGGACAGTCAATTCCCCTATGTCTTGCTTGCCGACATTTTACACAGAGTCATGGGAACAGTTGAGTTTAAGGGCAGTTTTTGCCCAGTGGTTAGCTCTGTCACATTTAAAGCAAGCTCCACGTAGAGTTCTTTTGTGCCCCATCATCTAATTAGGCGGGTTTCCGGTGTGAAATTCCATGGATTTATCATTGCAAAACTATTTCAGGAAAAGAGCATTTAATGCCTGAGGACAGGGCCCAAGTCTCAGTCTGGAGAGAATAATAGGAATTCACCTGACAGCTAGTAGATTCAAAAGTTAGTTTCATACTAAAAGTGCAACCAGCAGATTCAGAGTTTGGGTTTGTGCCCAAAGTGTAGCTAATGTTTGCTGTACCTCATATCACTTTGCCTAATCCTGGAATGCCAAGATGTGTAGCACTCCGCTTACATGTATTTTCTTTAACAATAACAACAAAAGAAAAATCCTCATCTCTGGACTCATGGATGAAACCCTCCACTGTGCCAGATCAAAGGGTTTTAACCCCGGGTTCATTTAAACTTGTTCAGAACAATAAACAAACCCTCATGTGTTTACATCGAATCTAGCTCCCTTGTGGTTGTTGGGGGTCCCCAAATGGGTATAACACCAGGAGCTCACAAATCTCTCTATTATAAAAATATTTTTATTAAACATTTAAAATTTCATATTTAAGAGATCTCTGAAGAGTTTGAGGAACAATTTTCTATGACTTATGTGGGGGGGGGCTAAAGAAAGCTTATTTTTGTAAATTATAAATGCACTTAACTTTTGTCATTATAAAATATCAGTTTGTACTGCCAAGTTTAAGCTGTAGGCAGTGCCAGGACAGGAAATAGGTATTAAGTTGGTGAAATGCTAGAGCTTTGGTGGAGTTAGGTGTCAGATAAGAGGGACCATAAAGTACTTAAAAGTGGAGAATTTGGCTTTAGGAAAACAGGAGGAAGTAACAGATTAACAGTGTAAAATGGCAGAGAAGGTAAGGGGCTAGGTGGGGGAATGTGATTTGGGGATGGGAGAGAGGACTGTGGGCTTGGGAACCCTTTTGTAGGAATTGCAGTGAGGAGGAGTCTATAGTGTTCTAGGTAGTTAAGGAGGAGGGAATGTAGAAAGTGAAATTTTGTTGAAGGGAAGTTTAGGATTTGTAAGACAAGAGTTAAGATATAAGAGACTTTGGGATACTGTGTGTAAGGTGTAGGAGAAGTTTCCGGACAGAAAAATGTTGAACTGAGAATGTAGCAGAAGAGAGGCATGGCTGGCATTGACAGAAGGCAGGCTGGCATGGGAGTGTGTAATCAGAAGCTGTGGATGGGCTGAGCAAGGACAGTGGCAAGGTGGGGGCAGGGGCTACCTTAGACATAGAGAAAAAAAGATGGATTTTAGGGCATTAGCAGTTGTTAAGAATAGTTGGACAGGCTGATGGTCTTGCAGGTCCAAGCAGAGTAGCCAGTTTAAAGGCAAAGGAAACCTTGTGGTGGTAGTTGCTCGGACAGCTTGGGCCCACGGAGCATAACATTTGGCTCCTGTGCCTGGGGGAAGGGGAAGAGTGGCCACATAGCTATAGCAGAAATGGCCACCTAGACCTGTGGAAGTCACAGGTCACAGAGTCAGATGGTAGGGTTTTGCCTTGGCTTTAAGGTGGGTGAGAGTGAGACAGGGCTTGTGTTGGGATTCTACTGTTGTAACTGCAACTTAAGTGCAGATGTGGCCAGTTCAGAGTGCAGTGTTCCTGCAGAGCTGCAGCAGAAGTTTGAATAGTCAGAAAGTGCAGGGGAAATGTTTGGAGCTGTGATTATTAGTAGGCAGAGAATCAGGCAGGCACATGCAGGGCTGAGAAGTAGGTGGGAACTGGAGGAGGCATGAGATGTCTCAGAGAGGCCGGGCAGATATAGATTGAGACTAACTAAGAGAGAGAAACAGAGATGGACTCTATCACCTTGTTTTGGCTTTTATGCCCATAGAATTGTAAAGGTTGTTATTTTGTTTGTTCTCTAGGGAACATAAAGACTATTTTTGAGTGTTAGGATATTTTCAGTCAGGATGAAGAGAACAAATTCCTTCTGATAATGATGAACTTGTATCAGGGTTGAGGGCCTCAGGCATTCCCTAGGCTTGAATAGCCCCACAAAGACCTCTGCTCCATAACCAAGACGGGGATCATATTCAGGATTTTTAGAGAGTTAGGAATGAACACAAGATTCTGGTGGTGTAGCCACCAAAAGTGAAAGAAAAAACTTCTAACCAAGCTGAATGGAACAGCATATGTCTATTGTCCATCCAAGGGAGGAGTCCACAATAGCTAACAAAGGTCATGATGGGGTGCAGTCTTTGCAATCCCACAGGACAGGACTTGTACACTGGACACTCAATGACAGTCATCTGATAATCTGAGGACTATATAGAACAGCAATAAAGGGGGACCTTACTAATCAGCCACTGCTGGCTGTGATAGAGTAATCAAAGGACCAAATATGTGGAACTGGGTTAAGGGGTGTTGGGTCCTGTACATGGAATCTGGGTTTTAATATCAATAAAAGGAAAGATATTGAGTCAGGACTCCCAAGTTCAAGTTCTGAGCACAAAGGAGATTTATTTACCTCAAAGGGACAGAGGACAGGGATAAAGGACAAAGAGAGGAGATAGAAGATGATGGAGAAGGAAAAGGAAACTAAGACATAGGGTGGGAGTATTTGTCCCAGACAGACAAAGGACTGCATTTGGATAAAGGGCAGAGACAGTCATAGAACACAGGAAAATGACAGTTTATAACAGTACAAAGGCAAAACTTCTCTTATGATGAGGTGTTCCATTTTCATTGGACATGTTAAATGTGTGAGCCAATGGGGCTTTTGATTGCTGGACTGCACTATGTTGATAGCAGATTCCGGTAGTCAACTTCAAGAGGAGGGACTGGCTAAATAAAACTTGGGAACTAGCTTCGGAAATGTAATCAAATGATATTTAACAAGGGAGGGAATGGGAAAGTAGGGCACCCCCTGCCTGCTGGAGCCAAGTGCTCAGGTGTGCTAGGGACCCCTCAAGTGTGATTTTTTTCTCTTTGTTCTAGAACCTTCTAGAACCTTCAGGTATTTATTCTGTTACGGTACTATTTTGAGATCTTTTCCATTTCTAAAATGTATACACTCAGTACTCTATAAACTTTCCTCTTAGAACTGCCTTCATTGTGTTTTAAAGGTTTGTATATATTGTGCACTCATTTCTATTCAGTTCTAGTAACCTTTTAATTTCTTTCTTAGTTTTGATCTTAACTGATTTTTCACTCAGTATAGAGCTGTTCAGTTCCTATGACTTTGCAAGCATTCTGCTGCTTCTGATGTTGTTGATACCCAGTTTTAATCTGTGGTGTTCAGATGGGATGCAGAGTGTTATTTCATTTTTTATTAATTTATTTTTTATCTGTTGAGACTTTGTTGTGTGTCTGAGTATAGGGTCAATTTTGGAGAAAGTTCCATGAGTGGCTAAGAAAAGGATATATTCTTTTAGATTTAAGTGAAATATGCTGCAGATATCTGTTTGATTTAAAAAGTCACAGTGGTAGTTTGAATAAGAATGGCTTCCATACGCTCATATACTTGATTGCTTGGTCACTAATTTGTGGCACTAGAATGTGTAAAGAAGTGTGTCACCTGTGATGGGCTTCAGGGTTTCTAATGCTCAAGCCTGGTTCACTCTACCTGCTGTCTGACTATCTTAGACACAGAACTTTCAGCTTCCTGTCCTCCATGTCTGCCTGCATACTCCCATGCTCCCTACTGTGCTGATAATGAACTTCTAAACTGTAAGCCAGGCCCAATTAAATGTGTTTGATTACAAGAATTGCTATGAAAGTGGAATCTCTTCCTAACAACAGAACATTGACTAAGACAGTTAGCTCTAACATTTCTTCATTCAATTTTTGTCTTAACGACACCTCTATTACTGAAAGTGAAGTACTGAAGTCTCCCATTATCAGTGTGTGAGGACCAGTTTGTAATTTCAGCTGTAGTAGCATTTATTTCACAAACTTGGGAGCCATTTTGTTTGGGGCACAGATGTTAAGAATTATAATGTCAAGGCTGTCCTGCCTCAAGAAGCTGCCACTCAAGGCTATGGTGAAGTTTGTGTGCACATGCTTCCTCTGATGGCTGTGTAGGATCTGGGGATATACTGAAGCGAGGGTCACAGCATGACTGATGTTCATGGCTTGTCTTTCCACTGAAGGCTATATGTATGTCCCTGATCTGAGCTACCACCTGAAACTATGTAGCTATCTATAGACTGTGCTGCCTCTGTGGTTTATATTGATGTGAGTGACCTGTCCTCTACCTAGGGCCAAGCTGATTTCTGTGGTCTGGGCTTCCTAGAAGGCATTTGTTAGCTACTGTAGTCCTATTGAAACTGGGGGCTACATTTATTGTGGCCATATGTCTCCAGGAATCATATGGAAACCCATGATCTGTGCTTTCATTGTCTATAAAGAACAAGGAAGCTACTTTTGCAGTGATATTGATGATTGCAGAGCACAATAGAGAGTCACATGGGAGGTTTCTGTGAAAACCCCTACCCCCTCCAAGTAACAGCCAAAGCAGGAAACAAAGAGAACATGTTTATTTTTCTTCTGAGACAGAGTTTCACTGTATACCCTTGGCTATCTTGGAAAAGAGAACTCTTAAAAAGTGTGATGAGGTTACTGAAGCTAGCCCTCCATAATTAGTGGCTTCTGTTGGGGGTGCAGGAGGGTAATAACTAAGTTCATTTTAAGAGTCACTGTGCATTTGATCATGCTTCATTGAATATATAGATAACACAAATTGAACTTGTCTTTATTTTAATTTTAATTTAATTGGGAGGGGCAGACTAGATGGACTTGGAAATGAGGGTGATTATTGTACTTGATGTAAAATTCCCAAAGAATATATATAATATATATACACATACATGTAAATATATATATATATACATACATATATATATATATATATATATATGAATTGAAATGTCATCTCAGTGGATTTTTCCTTTGATGAGTATTTAGTGTCCTTTACTTGTTTGGTTCTTAGATTCATTTGCTTTAAATATCTCTTTCCATATATTTATCTGAATGTCATATCAGAAGGATGAATCCTTTTTTTTTTTTTTTTTGCCTTCATTCTGTTAGTCTGTGTCCTTTTTATTTAGCAAGTGAGACAATTAAAGTGGAGATACATCAATGGACAGTGTTTGTTGATTCTTGTTTCTCTCTCTCTCTCTCCCTCTCCCTCTCTCTCTCTCTCTCTCTCTCTCTCTCTCTCTCTCTCTCTCTCTCTCTCTCT
>PVIH01006274.1:0-23829 GCA_004025045.1 Sigmodon hispidus | reverse complement strand
AGAGCCTGCCATAGTGCTGGATTTGTAGACAAATATTGCTTAAATTTGGTTTTTAACATGGAATGTCTTATCTTGTCCATTTATGATGAATGAAAGTTTTGATAGATACAGTAGTCTGGACTCTCATAAATAGTTTCTTACTGTGCAGAAAATCTGTACAGGCCTTATTGGCTTTTAAAGTTTCCATTGCAAGATCAGGTGTTATTTTAGTAGTTCTGAATTTATATGTTATTTGGACTTTTTCCCTTAAAGTTTTTAATATTCTTTCTTTGTGCTGTATATTTACATTTTTTATTATTATGTAAAGGGAGCAGAGAATAAGTTTTTCTTGTCCTGTTTGGTGTTCTCCATGCTTCTTGTACCTTTATGGGCATCTTATTTAATTAGTGACATTTTCTGCAATAACTTTTATTGAAAAATATTTTTTGTGTGTGCCTTTCATCTGGATTTTTTTCCCTTACCTCTATTTTTATTATTCCTAGATTTTGTCTTTTTATAGTGTGCTTGATTTCCTAAATGTTCTGTGACAGGGGCTGTGGGATGATCTTTCTGCACTCTGTGAATATGTATTACTCTCATTGGTTAAGAAGAAAGTTGCTTAGCATATAGCAAGGCAGGATAAAGTCAGGCAGGATAATCAAACTGAGGTCTGGAATGAAAATGGATGGATTCAGAAGAGATAAAAGTGACCCTGCCAAAGAAACAAGATGCCAAATGATAGGCAAAGCCACAGGCTACATGGTAATATCTATAACTAATAGCCATGGATTAATTTAAAAGTAAGAGATAGTTAGTAATAGCTTGAGCTATTAGTGGAACATTTTATAATTAATATAAGCTATTGTGTGTTTATTTGGAACTAGGCATTTTGGACGAAAAAGCTCCAACTCTTTTTACAGAGAAGTGTTTTTTAGATTTAATTTTTTTGATCAAGGTATTTATGTCTTCTATCATGTCTTCAACACCTGAGATTTTCTCTTCTATTTAGTGCATTATATGAGTGAGGTTTGACTCTGAGAATCTTGAGTTCTTAATATTTCATTCCCAGATTTCCCTTAAATGGGATTGTCTTATCAATTCTTTTTCTGTTTTCAGATTTTAAACTGTTTTTATTCCATCCTACTTCCAGTGCTCAGATTACTGGTATGTGCCATTGTGTCCATGTTACTATATATCTGTTTCATTCATTTCTTATAATGCATTTTAATTTAAATACATTTATATCACTTGGTGGTGGTGACGGTAGTGTGTGTGTGTTTATGATTTCAGGGTTGACCACTGTATTGGATAACAAAATAGGAGGCGTAGACTAATTCTCCCTCTCCCACTCATCATTCGATGCCTATAGATTTTGGGTTTTTTTTTTTGTTGTTTGTTTGTTTGTTTGTCTTTTGTCTAAGAATAGGATACATACATATATATTTGGGCTGGGCTCCATACAACACATTGATTTCTGTATAGTAATACTCTCCAGTTGGTGTAGAAAGAAGCTTCTCTATGAAGGTTGATCTATGCTTATCTGATTATAAGGATACACTTTAGGATGTAGTTCAGCAATTATGCTGCTTTTGCAAAGTAGTAATAGTAGATTATCTTCTGTGATCCATGGCCTCACTAGGAATTTGGGCTAGATTTCTATGACCAGGCAGGATTTCCCTCCTGATGAGAGGGTTTTAAGTCCACCTAGACAGCTGTTGGTCACAATCAATGTGAGTGTCACTATTGTAATTTGAGACAGCTTGCTGTGATGGTCATTGTTGTGGTTCATAGGCATCACAGCTGGATAGGACTATTAGCTGCCTATTTTAACAGCTTCCCTAGTACTTCTGTTACTATTTTTCCTACAAAGTTTACTTGCTGTTAAGAGTAATCTTGGAAAGTTTCTTTGCAGATCTGGTGTTAAAGAAGTAATTATCAGGGTGGACAGATGGTTCAGAGGTAGAGCAGCTGCCACCAAGCCTAAAAACTTACATTCAGGCCGCGGGACTCACATGGTAAAACAACAGAACCAGTTCCTGCAAACTATCCTCTGACATTCACACACACCAGGGCATGAGTGTGCCCACACACAAATAATAAATAAATGTAATACATTTAAAAAAAATCTAGCTAAGATGGAATGGAATTGAAATTGATGAAAGCTAAAATGTGTTCAGATAACTGTCAGTCACTCAGCAGTCTCCTAATTTACTAACTGGATTAGGAATTAGAATTTAAACCAGAATTTAAATCTTTGTCACAGCAAGCAAACTAGTTAATTCCAATTAGTCTTGATGCATGAGAAGCTACTCTTTGTGATTAGTTACAAGAGACAGCCGATCATTATATTTACATCAAGTTTCAGTGCAATTCAAATACTCCTTATGGAATAAGTAAACCTTCATATCATTTTTTTAGTAGACTAATTGTTTCAACCCTTAAATTTCTATTAAATTCAAGTTTCTATTATCCTGTTAAATCAAGAAGATGACTTTTTGGGTCTGATTATTTATTTATTTTTCCTAAGGTAGAACTAAAGACCAGTGAACCTTAATAATTAGGATCTGTCTAATGCAGAGAAAAACAGTCATCCATACCTTTGCCTCTTTTTATGTTTCCTAGAAAAAGGTAAATCAGAAAAAAAAACATGTGTCCTAGTTTTTGTTGTTGTTGTTGCTGTGATAAAATACCCTGATCAAAAAACATCTTTGGGAAAGAAAGGATTTATTTCTGTTATAGTTCCAAGATATGGTATATCGTTAAGGGGAAGTAAAGGCAGGAATTCAAGCATCTAGTCATATCTCACATCCACAGTCAAAAGGGAAGAGAAGATGTACACATGGGTTCTGGTTATCTTGGTTGCTGCTTAATCTCACTTAGGTTTCTTCACTCTTACACAATTCAGGGCCCAGTCTAGGAAATGATGCTGGCTATGGTGGGCTTGGTCAACTGAAAATCAAGACACTTACACACACACACACACACACACACACACACACACACACACACACACGTACCAGCCTATCTGATTTAGACAATCCCTCAAATTAGTCAAGACAATTCCCACCTAACACACTCACAGGGTAGTCTGTCCTAGGCCATCACACACCTGAGAGTCCTTAGGTGATTTTTGGTGGTGTCAAGTTGACAGTTACATCTAACCATAACTTCTCCTCTCAGCCCTAGGATTCTATGTGGTACTGGACCATGCAGGCCCTGTATATGCTGCTTGAGGTTCTATGAGTTCATATGCACCTCAATCTTGGTAATTTAGAAGGCCTTGTTTTCTGGTATCCCCCATGCCCTCAGGGCTCTTACAGTCCTTGCCTCCTTTTCTGTAGGATTCCACATGCCCTCATCCCTAACCAAGAAGCTATCTCCAGTGAATAAGCAGTTGCAAATGAAAGTCTATTTTCTCCAAGGAAGTCTCACTAGGGATGCAAACTATTCTTAAATTTAGGCTGCAAGTCCAGCAGTAGATGTCCAGTAGAAAACAATCTCAGATACTTCTTCAGAGGTTCCTTGTATCATAATGTTTAAGAGCTCTCCCCTTTTCAATTTTATCATATATATATATATATATATATATATATGTATATGTGTGTGTGTGTGTGTATAGTATTCACAGGTCTTTTAGGTCTATATTATGGCTTTTAGTTTCATGATTTTTATGAGATTCTTAATTGTGTTGAGTGAGTCTCTGCATTTATATCTGTTTCTTGTTCCTTTTCTTAGGCTCTTTTAATTCTCTTTTTTTTCCTATTCTGAGATGAAGCTTTTTAAAATTTTATAATATTATATTGAATTACAGTATATTATTATATTATTCTCTTTTTGAAACTGGTTTGTTTTAGAAGAGATAGAGAGTGGGTAGATCCAGTTGTGAAGGGAGTTGGGGAGAAACTGGGATGAAGGGAGGAGGAGAAACCATAATGAAAATATGTGAGGGTAGGAGTTACTTTTAATAAAAGGAGAAAAAAAAAACCATATACAAAACCAAAATCCTACCAAATGATGATAACCCATCTGAATGTCTGACTAGGGAGTGTCAAAGACTTTATTGCTAACCAGGGTCCCTAAAGGCTACAGAACTATTTTAAAATGGATTGACTGAAAAACAGAGTGAAGATATAAATAATAGTGCTTTGCTATGGCAAGTTAAAGGGAAAAAGAGGATGGAACCTTCTCAATAAAATTTACAATCATCCACTTAAATTTCTGATGCATTACATCAGATTTGGCTTTTTGGAAGGAAATTAATCCCTTTGAACACCTACTGTTTACCAGCTGCTTTACATAAGTCCTTTCAATTAATGCTCACAGCAGCCCTTTAGGGTATAAATTATTCATATGTGATTTGTGAGAAAATAGGTTTAGAGTTGCTAAAATCTCACGTAAGTTCATAAGAGAGGAGGTGGTAGATCTCGGACCCAAACTTGTCTCATTCCAAAGTCATTCCTGTTCTGTTTCACTGTCCTGAAATTTCTAAGCCCACCATGTGGGCTTACAATACGTGGCCCATGTGCCTCATTAGGAAAAATGATGGGATAAGTACAATGCAGTGGAAAAGGCTTAAGTATAATGCAAGGTGTTCTTAGACCCATCCTACCTGGAGCTGCATTTTTCCCCTCAGATTAAAATAGCCCAAGATGATTGAGTGTGATGTGTATGCTTTTAACCCCAGAACTCAGGAGGTAAAGGCAGAAGAATTGCTGTGAGTCTACATAGTGTGTTCCATGCCATCCAGGGGAACACATTTGAGATCCTGTTTCAAAATAACCAAGTAAATAAAATGAAACAAAGAATCGCTCAAGTGAAGGTACATATTTTCATGTATTTATTACAGACATTTTGATTATATCACATGAATTTTTAAAGTTAAGAAAACATAACTTAAAGAAGCTACTGAAAACATGACTCCATCAAAATATTTCAAGGAAAGTTAGAGACTCTTGGTCTCCCTACATACACAAGCCAATCATAAGATCAAAGTTGTCTTTAAAAATATTAGTTTCCAAAGCAGGTTCTGTAATAAAACTATGCTGGTAATGTTGTAAATATTTGTCCCTCTTATGGGTTTAATAAAAAGCTAACTGGTCAAAGGCAAACAGGAAGTGTGGGTGGGGCTACAAGGCTAAGAAAACTCAGGCACATCTCAGAGCAGACATAGATGCCAAAGTCACCTGAACTGCCAAGAGACACAGAGGAAATGTTACTATGAGAAAAGGTACCAAGCCACACGGGTGAACAAGATGAGTTGAGTTCAGATGAAGGAGCTAGCAAATTATATGCCTGAGCCCTAGGTCAATCAGTATAAAAATAATACAAGTGTCTGTGTGTTTTTTGTGGGACTGTGGGTCCGAACCTTGAAGATAAGACTAAAAGCCTGGCCAGAAATGTTACTACAACAAGGTTCTCTTGTGGCATGTCTATACATTTAGTTTTTCTGACTCTCTCCCTCCCTCCTCTTCCCTCTCCTTACCCATAACTGACTTTTCACATTTCACATGATCTATTACTATCCACCCCCATCCTTCTCCACTAAAGCCTGCCTCTGCCTCAATGGGCTTTATTCTGAATGTATGACATCTATACATACTCACCTCACTTACACATATGTTTATAGAAATTAGAAGCTGAAACACAAGCATCCTTACAGGTGTTTGACCTCTCTGGAGCTCTACCTGGCCTCTCTAGGGCTCCACCTTGCTCCCTTTTCTGTACTACTCTGCTGTTCAGTTTGTTTCCAAAATGACATAAACTTGGATCACCTGGAGAAAAGGACATTCAGTTGAAAAACTGTGTCTATCAGATTGGTCCAGTACATGTTTGTGGGGCATTTTCATTGCTAATTGATGGAGAGAGGCTTAGGCCTCTGAGAGGATTCCATGCCTGGACAAGTGGTCCTAGAATATGTAAAAAGCTACTTGGATGTTAGCCTAAAAAACAAAAGCTAATAAGCAGTATCTTCCCATGATCTTTCTGTTTTGGCATCACTCAGTGGTGGCATGTTATTGAGAAGTATAAGGTAAATCAACCCTTTCTTTCCTAAATTGGTTTAGCTCTGGACTTTACCATAGCAACAGAAAGTAAACCAGGACAAGTGCCTTACCTGATCTTAATTGGAGATGTATGATCTTGGAGCATCTGTGATTGTCAGTTGATGCCATCTTATAGGTTACTCTGACCCTTGTAGTCCCCCCCACCCCCAGCTCCCCATGTTTTGGGATATTTCTCAACTGCTATTATGTGCTCTATGAGGCCTGAGAGGTGGCAATAGAACTTCAGAACTGAAAAGAATGTCAGCGCTGCTTTAAGGTAATTCTCTTCTAAATTTATGTCTATAAGTGGTAATTATTTTTAATTTACAGTATGAAAGTACATATTTACAGTATTCTGTTTGATGCTCAGTGCATGCTAGACATTAAATAATATGCAAATTTAGGTAAATAGGCATCACCTCAGACATTTTAAATTTCTTTTGGTGAAAAATTTCAGTGTACTTTCATCTTGCTTTTGTGAAATATACTAGATATTACCTATAGTCATTAGTTGTGCATTACTGTATGGGAAAGTCTTTCTTCTAAGGATCCCTCATTTTAATAGGAGAAATAGAAATGCAGCTTTTATAACTGCTGGCCAATTCTATACCACAGCTTGGGTATCATACATTTAAAAAAGTGGGTATTTTGTTCTCAAAAATGCTAAGAGTTAGGCTATTAATGCTGCAATCAGTTGATTTAAAAATTTGAATGCCATTAAGTTCCTGTGATATTAAATTCTGTCAAGTAGACAAAAAAAAAATCTTCAAACACCTAGGAAAACAATCTCAGTTCAGGAATTAACTATATCAGTTTAGCTTGTGGACATGTTTTAGGGAGATTTTCTTGACTGTTAATTTGTATAAGAAGATATAGTCCACTATGGGTATGATCATTCCCTAGCCTGGGTTCCAGAACAGTATAACACAGTAGAAGGACAGTTGATCCTGAGTAAGAATACAAGCAATGGTCGTTTATCTCTCTCTCTGCCCTTGACCATGAATGTGATATGACAAACTTGATTCCTGCCTTGAAATGATTGCCTTCAATGTGGGATTTTAAGCCAAATACTCTCTCTATTTTCAGTTGCCCTTTGTCAGGATATTTGATCCTATCAAACAGAAAGGAAACTAGAATAATTCCTTAACAACAGAGATAAATAGTGGTAGCATTGTTAAGTTATATTATGATGTAGTTTACTTGAGATATAATGAAAATTATTGGTTGCAAAGCTAATGTATTAAAAACCCAAATTATTTTTTGAGCAAAAAATTTTTTACGGTATACATAAACCAAAAGAATAGATATAAAGTATCTCTGTATTACTAATATTAATCGTGTCAAGAAATCAAAGTGGCCAGTCTATTTCTTCCTTGCAGCCTTCCTTTGCTATTCTCGGCCCCATTTCCTCTCTTCTGTATTCCCAGGAATAATGACCATCTCTACCCTTTTCCACTGTATTTTCATCTTCCAGGCATTATGAATTGTCAAGACCAGCATGTGATCCAAACCTAGCACTTGAGAAGCTGAGACAGGGAGATTTTTAGCTGAGCTGCATAGGAAGATTTTGTCTTCAAAAGTAGTATACAAAACAAACTAAGAAAGTCAGAGATTTGTGTTTCAGCCAAAAGCTTTTGCTTTGACCAGGGAATATGGCCAGCTAGGATTCCTGGATACAAAAACAGGTATGTCACTAATGCTCAAAGAAATGGCCCTGGGAAAGGATTTTCATTATTTTGGTTTGGCTTATAAACTCACCCTGGAAACAATCATTATGACCAGGAAGCAGGGCTCCTATGATCATCTCAGCCTTGGCTAAAGACCATCTCATGGGAAAAGAGTTTTGTATCTCCTTCCAAATAAGAAGCAATACAACAAAGAAAAGACAAATATACCTACATTAATTTCTATGCTAGGACTGGGAGATAGCTTAGCAGGAGATATCAGCTCAGAGCATTTGTTGTACAAGCAGAAGTATCCACATACAAATTCCTAATACTCACATAAAAAGTCAGGCAGGCATGCCTACACGGGATGGTTGGGACTTGCTGGCTGCCAATCTAGCTGCAGGTTTAGTAAGAGAAACTGATTCAAAAACTTCTACAGGGGTTAATAAAGCAGGTCACTTCGTTCCTCCTCTGGCCTCCATATGTCTGCAAGAGTTCATACACACACACACACACACACACACACACACACACACACACACACACACACACAAAGAGAGAGAGAGAGAGAGAGAGAGAGAGAGAGAGAGAGAGAGAGAATCTTCATGATAGCTTTCAAAGAATCCTCATGCTAGCTTTCAAATTAGAGCTTGAGATTTGACAAGGCCAGGTGTAAGATCATTCCTGTTCAAAACTGCAGGATGATTAAGTTTTATTGCTTTTGTATTGCACCCTAAATGCCTACCTGTGCTGAGATGATAGTCTAAAGCTCCCAGAGAACTGAGATATAAGATAGACCAGGGGTTAGCACTAAAGCTCAGCCACCTACCTACTCCTTTGTTACTCTTTTGAATAAACTGCATTATATTTCTGTATTTTTAGCTCTTCCTCCTCCGAGCCTGAATACTAACCTCTTCATTTTGGGAGACAGAGAATTCATTACAGTATCAGCATTCTGACTTTCCTTACATTGTTTCCTGTTTACCACTCCTTTAAAAAGAGACAGAGAAGAGGAAGCTCTGAGAAGTGCTGTCACAGAATGACTGGAACAATGGCTTTATGTGCTAGAGAAAAAGCTTCCTGAAAGAATTCAGAACCAGGCAATGATGATATTGATGACAATGAAGGCAATTTCAAATGCTTCTCAATAGGAAACCAGTCATTGTTTGGGATCGAATGAGAACATGCACTGATGTCTGGGAGACTAAGTAGGCCATAGCAAATATATCATATATCAGGGGAGAGAGATCAATTATCATTGATACTGAGACAGACCTGAGGTTTTCTGGGGAGGAGAGGAAGTACCAGAAATGGGAAAACAAGGAGGCCCTGCTTGAGAATTGGAAAAGGTGTCCTAGAAGTCCTATTAAAGGCCCATTTTGTTTTCATATGACTTTGAGTCCACATCTTCAAATGTGTAGGTACAAGAAAAGAGGCCTTTTCTTTCATTCCTTATTACCTCAACCATGCTGGTCTCCATTGTCTTGCTCCTGAAGGAGAAAAACTCACACCAGGATCCAAGTAGTCAAGATATATTTCAGGAGTTGCAAAATGAAAAGAAGCAAGTAGGCCCACCTTCAGAGTACAGAGTGGGTCATGCAGAAGGCAGCAGCGCAGGCCTTCTTCCCATGTCTGGAAATACAAGCCTTGAGTTCCCATTTCTCATCACCTTGTGTTTGGTGGTCTGGGATAGTCTCCTTCCTTGAATAGGTAGAAGTTTCTTCCTTATAATTCAGTCTGTTATAACTCGGTGCACGAGATACAATAGAGTATAGACGTTTACTACCTGAAGGAGCAAAGGTGCCTATATGTTTACCTGTGTGAGAGGATCAAGGAGCAAAGTTGTTTTCTCCAGTTCTCTGTGCCTTGCTTTGTTTTATTTTGCCAGTTTGGCTAATAAGCCCTGAAAACCCTCTTGTTTGCCTTCTTTAGAGTTCGCAACCGTTCCTTTGTAATTCTAACATTTAGTTTAGTGAAAACATAAGTAGAGTCCTGTTTCTAGAGGCTGTTGATTCAGATTCAATCACAAGAGCTTCCCTTAAGTGGAAATAAGTCATGCAGAGTGTTGTTTAGCAATTTCCTTTAAGATGAAATCTTTCATGTTTAAGGGAAAAGTAGTGAAATTCCATCCTTCAGAAATGTTCCTTACA
Source organism: Sigmodon hispidus (assembly GCA_004025045.1). Lineage (NCBI taxonomy): Eukaryota > Metazoa > Chordata > Mammalia > Rodentia > Cricetidae > Sigmodon > Sigmodon hispidus. The sequence continues at coordinate 13,992 of PVIH01006274.1, read as the reverse complement.
CTCCTGAAGCTCAGGAAGTAAACAACACAAAGGTTTTAGGAAGTCCTTGAAACTGACTATATTAGTGAGGCAAATGAACCTCATTCCCTCATTATATGTAAGCACTAATGACAAAGAAGACACGCTCAGACAGACTGGGATGTCTAGAAATGGCTCAGATCAGTCAAGGACCAGGAAGAAGTAAAGAAACTGAATTATCTGGAAGAAGCTCAGACTTCCTGACTTACTAGAAAAGGACACTCTCCAATCTGCTGAGTGGCATGCAGGCTATGTCATTCCCTTCAGGTTTTCAGCTTTGGTGAGCTGTCATCCAAACTGTGAACTCTTGGTGATGTGGCTGTCTTTGAATCATTTCTGTTACTGCTACTAATACCTCACCTATACTCTTGTAAGAAATCTCAATAAAACCCTATTGGTTTATCAAAATGGACTTTGGTGTTTATTGGTTTCTTCTCTGTGGCAGGTAGATGTTTATTCATGTCTTCAAAGAAACAGTGACACACTACAGAGCAGAAAGAAGATTATAATTTCAAATGAGAGGAAAACTAGATCCCCTTTCCATTGTCATGAAGTGAGATGGCTTGCTATTTCTTCTTAAGTAACAGTTGTCAAAAACACTAGTTTTGGTGATCTTATATTCCTGATGTTCTTATGGACATAATACCACTTTCTTTTAAGCTCATTTTATTCTTTGAATTTTTTTAAAGATAGAATCTCATATATCCTAGTATAGTCTTAAACTCCCTTTGTAGCTTAGGATGGCTTTGAACTTCAGAAAGAATTTTGTGCTACCATATCTAACTTTATGAGTGCTACAACTCCAGCAAGGACATCTTCAGGACTACTGTTTTAGGGTTGGCTATGGAGCCAATTGGGCTGGTTTTTTATCTCTGATTCTCATCAGTTTTATCTCAGGAGTGTCCAACTATAAAACCAGTTTCTATTTTATCACATTTTATGGTGGGCACTATCAGAAATTGAAGGTCTCTTTACTCTTTTACTTCTATCATCATCACGAGAAAAATTAAAGAATTAAAGTTATGTCTAAAATAGCATTAACCTGCAATTTTACTGAAAACCTAAAACTAAAATTTCCTCATTTCTTTTACTTTTTCTTTTACAGAGTATATGGACCCAAGAGAATGACAGATAGGTCATGGGTAAAACTACTTAGTACATCCTGATTAGGATTAATTTTTATACTGGACATCAATAGTCTATGTGACTCTGGGGACTGAACAGAATGTTCAGCTTCTATTTCTTATCCTCTGATGGGCTTGTTGGGTGACCTTTGGATGTTTAATAAATTACCATCAAGACAAGAGTATGGTAAAGATTGATGATAACAACTGTAAGTATGAGTGACTAGTAACTCCTTGGAGAGAATGGTATGCCATTTCCTGCCTAATTGAATGGTTTTATATTATTAAATAACCTAAAAGAGATAAGTCTGCTTTTGGCAATGACAGAGGAGATTCTTTCAATGATTTCCTCTGTTGTCAACAACTATAGACGTTACATAAAATGAAGTTTACAGAGTAGCTATTTGAAAACAGCAGAGCTATAGCAAATACTTTCAGAATAATCTCTAAGGAGAAGGAAAATAGATTTAACTGATCCCACAGTCTTCTAACATCTTTGTATTTAAGGCACTTGCCAAGTTTTATTATATGCAGGAAGCCAGGTGGCAGATTATAAGCTAAAAATATAAATACAGTTTTCGTGATCTCATGTCACTAGAGGGAAAAATAGAATTCTGTGCCAACAACAAAAACAAAATGACAGGATTTGATTAACAGCGTAGACTTTTTGTTTTGTCTATTTTTACCTGCCAAATTAAAAAAAAATTCTCTCCAAAGAAAAATAGTACTAGTAAAATCATTTCAAGTTTATAAACATGTCTTCAATTTTATAAAATTACTTAAACATGCAAGCTAGCTAAACCAGACAGTTCAACACCAATAGACAGATAACTGATTTAAAACACACATGATCTAGATATTAGACTGTTAACAATATAAGAATTTTGAATGATTTTATAAGTTTCAAAGAAATATTTAAAGCATGGTTTGAAAGTATTTTCTATAAAACAATGGCCCTTTCATTCTCTTATTATTACTCTTGAAACAACAAAAATATTTAATGTTGATGTAGCCCAATTGACCAGTTTATTCTGTAATAGACTATACTTTTCATATATCAAAAACTCTTCCTCATTCAAGATAATATTTTTAAGTATATTTGCTCTTAAATGTTTTATAGATTTTAATTTAGTACATATGGTTCTGAAGATATGGTTCAGGGATTAAGACCATTGGCTGCTTTTCCAGAAGTTTGAGTTTTAATTTTTGAAACTTACGTTGCACCTAACAACCATCTATAGCTACAGTTTTAGGGGAGCTGACACCATATTCTAGCCTCCTTAGGCACAAAGCAGGTAAGTGGTGCATAGACAAAAAGACAAAGTACTCATGTCTACATATAAAATTTTGTTAAAATTAAAAATATTTCAGCTACAAATTATAAATATATAGTTCTTTTTGAGTAATTTTTTGTGTGATATATCATATAGTTCAAAGGAATAGATTCAAGAAAATATTTAAAGCTATTATATCATAAATTAACATTCAATATATAAAGTGATAAAAATGATGAATCATCAAGAGAAAAATAATTATATTAATAATTGGGAAACAGAACAAAATGTCAGTTCTCAGAAGAAACATAAGTGACCCACAAATACATGAAAAATTGTCAGTCTCATTAGTCCCTAGTAAAATACAAATCAAAGCTACATGGAGATTCTATCTTACACAAGTCAAAAGGCTACTGTGATAAAAACAAACAAACACACAAATATAAAGACAGCAGATAGAGAATCAATGATGAGAAAAATGTTGGTAAAGAAAAAAGAATGATGGAGATTGTGTGTATGTGTGGGGGTGTGTGTGAAAGAGAGAGAGTGAGTACCCAAATCCTCTAAACCAGCATACAGTGTCGATACCAGATACCATGTTTAGAGTAGCACAGTTCACTAAATCTAAGTTTTGCAATCAGTCCAGGCTCCTATCAACAAACTGATGAACAAAATGTATATGAACACAATGATGTATTATGAAGCCACAGATACAAATGAAATCATGTATTTTGTAAGAAAATTGATAGTACTTATGGTCATTATTTTATGCAAAATAAGCCAGGCTCAGAAATATATGACAGGGGTTTCATCTCTCCTGATGCATCTAGAATTTTAAGAAACAACCCAATAGTAGAAAAGTATTATTTGGGAAGAAGGAGACATCTAGGAGTAGCAAACATTGGGATCAAAACAGGGTAATAGAGTCTGAGTATTCAAAATACTTGATATACATGCATAAAAATATTCCACTAAAAGCTCATTATTACAGAAAACACGTATCTGCCAAAGATATGCAATGAGTTTACCTGGTTCTTTAGCCATTATTGAAAAAATAGAATCTGAAAAAAATTTACAACACATAATTTATTTATATGAAACTAGCACATAGGACAAAGCTATTGTAAATAGCAGTAGTGTTGATCCTTTGCAGGTACTGGAAAAGGAATTGGTTCAGTGATGAAAGATTAGGGAGTTTAATTATGCTCCAGTAAGAAAATGAGCAGCATGAATGGGCGTTTTTGCAAATGAGGAGATCATAAGTATGGGTATGAATCTGAGAGGACTGATAACTGAGTTTTATGAGGTGCATGATGTAAAATCACCAAATAATAAATATATACATAAAAATGCATATAGTGTCCCACAGAATCAGATATGCTTAAAGCTCTTGTTGCTCTTTCAAAGGATTGAGATTTAGTTCCCAGCACCCACATGGAAACCTACAACTGTTGAGTGTTCTGAAGTTAACAAGCACTCATGTGACTCAATATGTTCATGCAGGTAAACACTCATACATATAAAATATAAATAAAAAAATCCTTAAAAAATGAATGCAGATAACCCAATTTAGATCTCAGTAGTGGTGGACATATTAATATTAATATACATAAAAAATTTCATTTTGTTGTGCATTTAGGACTTACACACTTATTAAATGTTTCAATACTTTAAAATGTACTTTTAAATGTTAAAAATAAAGGCATAATTCTGATTAATCTGAAGTATTAGAATAATGGATATTACAGAACAGGATTTTAGCTATTTATGAGTAGTGCATATTTTTTTCAATTTATCTTGGAAGAAACTAGTTTTAGACACATTTCTCCTTATTTTCAAGGTTATACTTCTTTTGTGCATGCTGTATTTTGTCTTCTGATTAATAAAACCCAGAAACAATTTGGAAGGCAGAGGCAGCATTCTCAGAAAACAGAAAATTAATACATTCCAATTAGTGCTAATAAACGTTAGGATACTCTTCCCAGGCCTGTATATATTTCCTTCCTAGCTTTATCAAAAGACACTTTTACTGTCTCAGAGGTGATCATCACCGTAAGAAATGTCTGAAGTTTTGACTGATGGATATACATTTTATCTACTTCCCTAGGTACAAAACTCAGTTGCCATTGGGGAACAACTGAAACAAGAATGAGGTAAGTGGGTTTGGTTATATGGCAGAAAATCACTAAATACAAAATAAATGGAGCCAGTGCAGTGTGGTGATGAATAGCACCTGACACCAGGGACTGATGACTCGGAGTGCAGTGTGCTCCATCCATCTTTGGTGTTTAAATATTGATAATTAATTTGAAAGTTTGTAAAACACTAGGTAGTAAAACCAACCAAATGAGTATGTTTGTGAGGCAGAGCATGTGACTATCAATCTCTTTAGCAGAGAACAGTCTTCATACTCTACACTTAAACATACTTACAGCAGGTCACTGTGATGATTATCAGGTAAAGACACAGGCTAGTCTAATTCAGTTCCTGGCCTGGCACATGGTGAAAGAAATTGACCACAACAAATTGATCTAAGTTCAGTTGCTGGCCTGGCACATGGTGAAAGAAATTGACCACAACAAATTTGTCTCTTGGTATCAAGTTTCAGTGTGTGAACAGACAGACAGACAGGAACACAGACATGGACATGTTTGTGTGCATGTGTATGCCCACACACATGGATACACACATAGATAGATAGATGATAGACGATCAATCTATAGATATAGACATATTTTAAGTGACTGCCCTAAATATTAGGCATTGTTTTTGTTATGCTTATATAGTTCACTTGATAAAGCTGTCAACTTTTTTTTATGTTTCTGTTGTTTTTTATTCTTTTTGTTAGACTATATGCATTATGTGTACATGTTTTATGTGTTGCATGTGTGTAGAGGTGGCCTGTGTGTTTATGCTTGTGGAGGCTACAGGTTGATGTTGAGTATCATTCCTCAATCACTCTTTTTCTTATTTTCCGAGACAGAGTTTGCCACTAAACTTGAAACTCACTATTTTGGGTAGGCTGGTTGGCCATTAAGACCCTGGTATTTTCCTATGTCTGCCTCGCCAGCACTGGAATTACAAGCAGACACTACTACAACCAGATGTTTTTAAAATGAAATAGCAATTTCTTAATTTTCTTATTTTATTTTTAATTATATGTATACTTGTGTGTTTGTGTATGGGTGTGTGTGGGCATCAGATTCCCCAGTGCTGGAGTTATAGGCAATTATTAGTCACCTGATATGGATAATGAAGTGTGAACGCAGGTCTTAAGAGCACATCTCTCTAGACCACACTCCTGAATTTTCAGTTTTTACTATAAATATACTTGCAAACAAATTTATTAAACAAAATAAATAAAGCTACTCTCTATTACATAGGTATTAAAAATAATTATACATGCAAAAAGCTTTAAGCCTTGAAATAAGTATAAAGTATATTATGTACCTGTGTATGTTACATTAAATTATTTTTTATTATTTTAATTTTGTCTATATGTGTGTTTTTTGTTTACTTAGATGCTTGTGAACCACATGCATGCAGTGCCTGAAGAGGCCAAAAGAGAACATTGGATACTCAGTCCTTGTTAACTGTTGTGAGCTATTTTACTGGTGGTGAAAATAAAGCTCAGGTCCTTTGTCAGAGTAGCTAGTGCTGTTAACTGTTGAACCATCTCTCCAGACCCTGAGTTACATTTTGCTGATGTTATAACTATAAGAAAGTGAGAAAGTAAATTGACTGCCTAAGAATGCACAATTTGCATGAGATAGGACTGAATTTTAACACAGGTCTGCCTGTCTCTTAAACCTTTACATTATTCCCGTGTGTTTGTCACACTGGGAATGAAATAATAGACGAATGTGATTTACGGAATGGAAGGCCCATTCAGAGCCCTGGAGACCTCAATTACGCTGAATAGTCCTATAATTAACCTGCAATGTACATTGTGCTCAATGACTTTTATAGCCAGTCACTTTAAAATCCAGGCCAATAGTCCATTGTGTAGAAGAATTCTAAATCATCCTATAAAAATGTGTCCCAGGAAGGTTAAGAGAGTGTTCAGCAATCTGGGCAGAATCCTACATACAACTTTAGAAGCAGCTAGGGATGATAAATATTTATATTTTTATTTGCTGGAAGTTATTCTCCATGTAGATATGGTAGGAACTGCTGAGCTCGAGTGGATTTGACATTTGCAAGAAGTGGTGCTTTAGGAGGGTGAGGCAATGAGAGCCGCTTACTCAGTTTCCCAGGCTTGGATGATGGGACCTGGCAGCTTCTGTTTATAGCACTGTCCTCTGCAAAGGCACAGCGTTCATTATAACCTGATTTCTGTCAGAAACAAATTGCCTTCCATCGTATTTTCCCCATGCCTATTCATAAATGACAAGAGAAAAACAGTAGAAAATTTAAAGGAACATAGAACAGAGTGTACTAGGCAAACCACACTAACAATTTTAGCTAAATGCCAACAAAAAACACAAACCACAGAAAGAGTGGGATGGAAAATTAATTAACCTTCCATTATTTTTATGGACACTAATCTAGTTGTGGTCAGAACCACAATCTGATGTACATTTTGACTTGTAGTGTTTGTGGTTGATTTAGAAGAGAAGGCAACCCCTGTGTGTTGTAGCTTTTACCTCATCATTTTGAGTAGAAAATAGTTTTAGCTTTTCAAATAGAATAGGATTAGTAGGCACTCTGTCTTGTTTGCTATTCAAGAATTAGAATTAGACCTTCCATCTCCCATGTACTGGTCCACTTGCTCATACTGTCTCGTTTCAGCTCCCCACTCTTTCTCTTTTGTTTACCTACACATCATTCACAATTTTTATGTACTTAACCATGTCTTAAATTAACAATTAGCTATAACCTCTGATATTGTGTGGTTATGATACCTATTACCGGTGTGGTCAGTGTGGTTAGGTAGAGCCAAAGCTTTCAGATTTGAAAGTCAATTTGAAAAGATTATATGAAATTTCACTGGCCTTGAACTGATGGAAGTTAATAGACATTCAACATGCAATTATTCTTTGATTATTAGAAAGCTTTTATTCTTTGATTATTAGAAAGCTTTTAGAAAATTTGGGCATCCACTACAGCCTGATGTCTGTCTAGAATAGTCTCATGTAAACAAAATATTGGAACTAGATATTCAGAACTTTGGAAACTTAACTCAAGTTTTGTTTTTGTTTTTGTTTTTTTTTTGTTCCCTTCCTGACTGCAAATAAATAAAAGAGATTGAACAGCTGAGCCCAAGTAAGATCTATGGCTTGCTCAATCTGCTTTCTTATACAACCTAGGACCACCTTCACAGGGTTGCCAGAGGTCATAGCAACATGGGCCTCCCACATTTAATATCAGTTAAGAAAATGTTCAACCCATATACATTTTAGCCAATCTTATGGAGATATTTCCTAAATGGAGCATCCCTCCCCCAAATGACTTAGGTTGTGTAAGAAAGCAGACTGACCAAGCCATAAGGAGCTAGCCAGTAGGTAGCATTTTTCTAGGGCTCATGCTTCAGTTTCAGGCTCCAGATTTCTGCCCTTACTTCCCTCAGTGATAGAGTGTCACATGAAAGTTACAAAATAAAATTAACTCTTTCTTCCTCAAGTTGTTTTTGTTCACCATGACCAATATTTTTCCTCAGACTATTCCCTACCATTGCAAAGGTAATAAAATCAGAGGTGGCATGAGCCAGAAATGCTGTGCTGTGAATTTCTAGTATGAACTCAGCATGGATTACACACAGGTGTGTCCAACTTGCATCTGTCCAAGAATTCTAAAAATGAAATATCTCAACAGAAATTTGTAAACTTTCTTAAAACATAATAATTTTTTCCCTGCAAGTTTTTGGTAACTTAAATCTGCAGTTCCCTCGTGTGTTACAGATGAGACAGTGTGTTATGGTGTCAAAGTTGGACACCCTAGTTCAACATTTTTTGTCTCTCTTGTCAGAGAAAGTCAGTCAGTCCAAAATTAACTTATTTTGCTTCTGTTTATTTTGTCAAGGTTACTGAGGTCTTTACCCCAGAGCAGAACTGAAGATTAAACGCAGGAATCACTATATTTCTCTGTCTGCTTGCCTATCTGTCTCTTTATCTTTCCAAAAGTAGTTTTATTTTTAAAATAAATAAAATGCATGCATGAGGCAGCACTATTATAAAAATAAGACAAGGAACTATTTCTACCTAAGGCTGATGTTGCTATTTTTTCTTCTATCTTCTGGCAGGTGGATTCTTAAATCTCATTCCCAGAAGGCGTCTTTATTTCCAAGTAATTATAGCTCTTAAGTACTGTCAAAATAATGAATTGAGAAGCAAGAGAATCATGCATATGACAATAGAGTTAGGATTCAATAAGAAAGATGGAGAAGAGTGAGGGAAATGAGGCAGAAAAATAGAAAAAAATGTAATGTAAATGGTGAGAGTAAGTAGAAATAATTCGAGACAGGAAGGAGAAATGAGGGAGGAACGAAAAAGGGAAAATATAGGCAGGCAAGAAGGCAAGTGTCCAGAAAAAATGAACCAATTATGGGAGCCAGTTGTCAGATTTGTTCTCATAAATTGGGATATTATAGTATTATTTTTGTTGCTGTGAGAAAATTTCCTGATAAAAAGTGGCTGAAGGGAGAACATATTTGTTGTAGCTTACTATTCCAAGTTACAGTCCATCATTTTGATGATGTCACAGATCTGAGCCAGACTTTGAAGCATTACTTCCACAGTCAAGATCAGAAGGACACAAAGGAGCACCTGCCTGCTTGCTTGCTTCCCCTTAGCTTGATTTCTGTGCTGCTGAACAGGTCAGGACCCCATCCCTGGGCAGCAATGAGACAGTGAGACAGATCTTCCATACTAGTTAATTGAATTAAGGCACTCCTTCCTAAACTTATCCACAAACTAACTCAGTGTAGTATTATGTGATAATTAGATTGCGTTCTGACAAAGTTTGCTTGGAGCCAGAGAACAGAGGTAGCCACTAGTTGACCATAGAGATTTGGAGGACTGTAGAGAGAGAGGAGACAGGAAATAGTAAGGCAGGGCTGAGACAGGATCATGGTCCTTTCGTTTAGAGGAACTAGAGCAGTAGGAAGTGACTGTAGTTGATACCCTGCTTCTCTAATCTTTCAGATTTTTAACCCTGATATCTGACTACTGTTTTTTTTATTGATAAGATTAATTAGAATAATTGTCTACTTCAGTGCAGACAATCCTTTACTGACATATTCTTTCCAGATAATTTCAGCTTGTGTTAAGTTAGGGAATAAAGCTAATCACCACAGTAGGAAAGATGATTTTGATAATTGTCTGGATAGGACATTAAAAAATTAATATGATGCTTTAAAATATATTAAACATAGCACAGACCGTACATCATACACCATCAATAATTTTTGTTTATAAATTTATTATTTCTAATTATAGGACGGATTTATAGAGGTAAGGATTTATTTAGTTATTGTGGTTCCAGAGTATTACAGTTCATAATATGGAGCTGAGGCAGCAGGGTATAGGAATGGTAGCTATATTAGAAGCTGAGGGATCATGTTTCAAATCACAACCAGGAAATAGAAAAGAAACTGGAAACTTGAGAATCTTTGAAATAATTTAAAGCCCATACTTCTGCTATCAAGGCCACATCTCCTAAATGTCCCAAACAGCCCCATCATCTGGGGGCCATGTATTCAAACATCTAAGCTAGGGGGCAACATTGTATTTCAAACCACCACACAGGCTAACTTGATGTCTTGCAAGTAGTCTAAAGAATTCACATTTCTAATAATTTTTAAATTGGTACCTTTTCTAAAATTCTATTCATATGGGGGTCAGAAAGGAAGAAAGAGAGGCACGGTGAGTCATCCTGTATCAGTTGCTTCTTTGTTACTCTGATAAAATTCCCTAAGCATAAACAAGAAAAGACATAACTTAGTTTACACTTCAAGGTCATAATCCATCACTTAGAGACAACATGGTAGCAGCTGAATGAAGCTGGATGATCACATTTTGTCTTTAAACATGGGTGGGGCACAGATAGAAACTAGGAAGTATGGCTAAGCCATGAAATTCAGAGCCCCACTTCTACCCTCCTTCCCCATACTGTAAGCCTCTCAGTAAGGTTTCACCTCCTAAAGTTTTCATAATCTTCCCAAACAGTACCATGAACTGGTGATCAAGTGTTCACATAGATAAGCTTATAGACTATAGTATACAGAATATCTCATATGCCAACAACTACATATAGAAATAAATGTAGATAAATTTATGCCTATGCATCACCATCAAAATATCAATCCTGCTCCTCTTTTATAGCAGGGTGTGGATATGTCTTTTGATTTCTCACTCTGTACTTAGTAAAATCTTTATTGCATCTCTGGCAATAAAAATGCATTATTTTCTCCCAACCTTTATGAAATGTAACAAATGAGGTTTCCATGTTATGTCCCCTATTAATCTACAATTGGATTACAGAGTAATAGACAGATTTCTGATGTTGTAACCCCTTACAGGATGCATTCCTTTCTGTCTGGATTAAAGCTCAAATAATGGTTGGTTTAACATCTCTCTGAGCTTCCATGTTGAGTGTTCCTGCACCAGGTTCTTCTCTGAGGGCCTGTCACTGTGCATTGGGAGAAGTTAACAACCTTATTCTGACATTTCAGGGAATAAATTGTGAATCTTCAATGATATCTTATGCCTTCTAGTCTAGCGACACTTCCCTGGAATGTAGGTGCTAAGATTTTTAACAGTTTTGCATGTCAAAGATTGGTAAGTATATATACCTGCAATGTCTGAGAAGCCCGATGGCTCCCCTTTTCTGAGCACTGTAAGGAGATAACTGGTTTGAACTGAACAGAAATTACAGTGTCAGTGGCAAGGGTTTCTTGGTCCATGGTAAAAAATTGACTGGAAAGATTGGATCTTTGACAATGAACTTTCAGCCAGAGGCATTTTATTTCTGGCAAGTGCTAAAAGAAAAGATATTAATAGTTTTAGCCAAGAAGACAGTGTTCCAAGATAGCCTGGTAAGTCCTGAAATTCTTATTTATTCCATCTGAACTGAGAGAGCATGATTTGGAAACATGGTCAGTGTCAAATTCATCACAGATAGCCCATAACCACACAGAAGGGAGGAGGGAATAAGTGCTGGGAAGGGTTGTCAAAGTTAGGGCACTAACCGTGCTACTAAAGGAGGTTCAGACACACCTAGAACAAAATGGTGTTAGTCATCGTATAGCTCATATAGATGGAGCTACACAATGCTCATAGGCTAGTAGCAGTGTGTGTGTGTGTGTGTGTGTGTGTGTGTTTGCGCATGCACAAATGTATTGATGCAGACGTGTGTGTCTGTGAGTAAGTGGAGAGACTAGAGGAGGACACTGGATGTTCTTCTCTATCCTTCTCACCTTTCAGTGTCTCATTGAACATGAAGCTCTGAGGGCAGCCAGGAAGTCCCAGCCATCCGCCTGTCTCTGCCTTCTTCTGTGCTGGGGTAACAGTCACATGTGCAGTCACCTCTAGCTTCTTACCTCTGTGCTGAGAATTCAAACTTATTTCTTTATGCTTGTACAGCAAGTACTCTTATCACAAAGCCATTTTCACAGTTCTATGAGTCAACTCTTTCATTCTGTGTGAAAGAGAGTTTATGTTCCCTTCTCTGTGTAGTTCCTTCAGCTATGTGCAAGTGTTGGGAGATGGAGACGGAGACTTTTCTTTAGGTGTTGTGTCAAAGCAGATGTTTTATACTATAGATGGCTTTGCTACAGCACCACATGATAAGTACATGGAACAAAATACACAAAAGTAAATTAGAATATGCAAAATGTCAAGGGTAGAGAATACTGCGAACTCTTTTTCCCTTAAGTACATTTGTAGGTAATCTCTATTTTTTTTTCTTATTTAGTAATTAACTGTCCAGGAGTATTTTCCTTGGCTTGACAGAACTTATTTTTCCCACATTGGTTTATATAAAATAATTACTGGAAAGCCTCTGTGTGTTTAAAGAGACAGACTCTGCATAACTGTAGTCTATGTGAGCATTGGCTGGACATCTACATAGAAAGTTGGTAGACATGGTAAGCAGTCAAAAACTACCTACACAATTTGTTTTTGGAATGGGCAGTCATATTTATCATCTCGTTTTCCTTTGTTGTGGATGCTTCGTACAAAGGAAAGTTAACTCTCCCTGCAGATTTATAACAGTGGCAATGGAGATTCTAATTTCCCAAGTGAAACACTTTTTACATGTAGTGGCTTTGGGAAACAGGTCTGAACCTCATTAAACCCTTCGTGTGTTATACATGGACAACCTAATTTGATTCCTGTACAAACAGGCAAATGGGCTGTCCATGTAAATTAAATCCAGGTGCAAACGGGTGTCACTGTGGCAATAGATTACATGAACATTTGTCTCATAAATGGAAAGGTGAATTAAACTGTTTAATTTCAATAGAGATATTAGAAAAAACAAGTCCCTAGCTGCAAACCAATGTTTTCTTGTGTAAATTACAATGTTCTCTGAGATACCTCTTTCTGCAGTTAACATTTCTATTGTTGACATAAAACAAAACCAAACAAAAGAGAACAACTGAATTTTCAATACTTCCAGATTTTTCTAATTCACATTTTTACCCATTTATTTTATAAATATATTAAACCTTCATGTTACTGTGACCATCTGTGAGGTTTCAGGGCAGAGACTAAGCTCCATATTGCCTCCCATAGCATCCCAAGGAATTCCATTAATGTCTTGGGGATTACAACTCAGGTAGAATCAGCTTCTAGGCCTCAGTGCAGAAAATAATTTCAGGATGAACAGCCCCAAAGCAGCGTTGGATTTTTTTTCCTTCTTTATTTTGTATTTATCAAAAGAAAAAGAAAAAAAAAAAACAGTAAAAAGAATTTAAAATGCGGAAGAGTTAACAATAACTATACAGAGGATAAGAATCATAAGCATGGCTTATCAAGGGTGGAAATACAAATAAGATTGCTACACATATATTTTCTTTGTGTTCAGCTTTCCCTCTGAATTTTTTTTTCCATCCCTGTATATCCTTATTCAAGGTCCCTTCCCCCTCCCACCACATCTGGTCATTTTTCTTCTCTGCAACTCCCCATCCCCTCCCTGGGCAGGGAGCAGACATACCTATGGTCCCACGGACCCAATAATGCTTAGATCAGACTCCATTCTGGCCAAATCCAGTTCTGTCCCCCCTCCCTCAGGAGTGAGTCAGGTGTTCCTATAGTTGTACTGGGGTTTGAAGGGTCAGTCCAGGGTGTTTCTGATCCCAAGCTGTTCAGTGGTTGTGGTTTGCCACTTGGGCATGTTTGGCTTTTTTTCTTGTTTGTTTGTTTAGAGACCACTAGTAAGTGAGTACATCCCCTGCTTATCTCTCTGAGTTTGTGAGACTTCGCTCAGGAGGATATTCTCCAAATCCATCCATTTGCCTGTGAATTTTAGGATATCATTTTTTCTTATTGCTGCGTAGTATTCCATTGTGTAGATGTACCACAGTTTGTTAATCCATTCTTCAGTTGAGGGACATCTAGGTTGTTTCCAGGTTCTTG